>OMNW01010513.1:37431-53071 GCA_900303245.1 Selene dorsalis
GTGGTACAGCTGTTCACATTTTCTACATTCTGTCATATATTTCCCTCAGACTAAAGCAGGTCCTGAGCGACCTCCTACAACAACAGCAACAACAGCAACCTTCCTCTTCAACAGCATGTTGGCAGACACAGAAGCAGGGGTCATCACAGGAATCCAGCTCTGGTCCCTCAGCCTCTCCTGGTGTCTTCCTCCCGTTCTCCTCTACTATGCACCCATCAGCCAACAACATGTCAACGGCTGCCTTATCCCCGTTCCCTCCCAGTATGACCCACATATTTATCAGCTCTTAATCTCTCTCTTTCTCTCTTTATCAGCTTAATTCTAACACAGATCTCTTGTTTCTATTCCAGCTAAAGATAGTTTTTGGGTATAATGCAGAGCACCAAAAAACATCTTAGCTACTCTAAATTTACAAAGCATGACCATGAATGGGTTATCACATTTGTGAAAGTCATGGCAGCGCCTTTTTTGCAGTACAGAAATCAGGATGTTCAACAAATTAAACATACAGAAACACAGCAAAGTTCTTTTTCAGTTGATGCATTTTTTTGTTCAATGATCATTATTGTTACGCTTATTGATATAGGTATTACTTTTTAATTTGTTGAATAGATGTATTTTAAAGTGATTTAGCTGTGAAAGGCTTGAAATCCTACCAGAATGATTTAATTGCCTTTTTGGATCATTAACCCACTAGCTTAAGCCAGTTGTGTCTTTTCCATTCACTCTGCAGGCTTTAACTTGTATCCACTGTTCCCTCCTGCCATGGGCGAGTTCCCTCAGACTGCAGCAGGTCATGCTGCACCTGACCATCAGAAGCAGCAATTAGACCCAAACGCCTCTATCAAAACGGAGTACATGAGTTTCCCTCCTCCGCTGCAGCGCTCTCCCCTCAACACGACAACAGAAAGAGAGTATGTCCATCATTTTTGCCTGAAAATATATTTACATACATCTCTGCGACATTGTTGTTCATATGTTTTCATTTCCACTTAACCCCTTTAGAGCAGCCAGCTGGCTTAACACCCCCTATGCAAACAACACCGTCCAGCATCACCCGTCAAAAGCTCAGCCAAAAGACTCTCCCCCTTCCTCTCCCACTTTCATCAACCGCCATTCCAGATCCCAAGACTTTGATCAGGCGTCACAGGAAAGCTTCAGCAGCATGCCTAACCCTGTTGACCCCACCACCATCACAAAGACTTTCAAGGCTGGACGTAAGGCCTCTGCACAGGCCAACCTGGCCTCCCGAAGCAAGACTCCCAATTCTAAGAGTCGCCGCAAGAGGGGCAAAGGGCACAACAAGAACAGTGAAGGTATCAAAATAAAGTTGAATTTCCTTTTGTCGTATCGATAATAACAAGGCCTTTGTTAAGTAAATCTCACTTGTGGTTTTCTTTATGTGTTCATCAGGCCATGACAGTGATAGTGTTAGCAGCACTGCGGACTTTGCCCAGGAGAGGGCACCCCCGTCTCGTCATAAGGATCAGAACCAGAGTCTGCTGGACAAGCTGACTCAAGAGAAACTAGACAGCAAGACAAAGCTTGGGAATAAAAGAAATGACCTCTCTTCTGGTATGGTTAAAACTACCCGTTGTGAAAATTTCACCCACCGTCACTCTCGTGTCTGTGTGTTTAATTTCTCTGTGTTTACAATTAATATTTCCATTGGGCTTATTTTACATCAGAATGTTTTATGTTAATTAAAACATCTTATCATTTGTTATAATTTTAATTTACTTTTCTTTGCACATTTGTCATGACTCCATGTTTAATTTTAATTATGGGTTAAAATATTTTTTTTGTCACTTTAATTTATCTTACTCACAGCCTATGCTTGGAGAACACCCTTCCTCTCTAACAGAATTGCATGCACAGAAGCACCAGGTAAACTCACAGTGCAAATCCAAGCATCTTTTGGTTTTTATGTCACTTAAACATCGCATGCTTGGCGTATTGATGTCTTAACCTAAACCAAAGCTTCTAAGACTGAGGGCAGACCACTGTTTTCATCTGTGGACGAGATAATGCAAATGCCTGTTTATTCATCTTGAAACTGTAGATGCGAGCAGCGACTTCTCTCTGTTCGAGGCACTGAGGGAGACCATCTACTCCGAGGTGGCTACCTTGATATCCCAGAATGAGTCCCGACCTCACTTTCTCATCGAGCTCTTCCATGAGCTGCAGCTGCTCAACACAGACTACTTACGACAGAGGGCACTCTATTCCCTCCAGGTAAACCAAGACACATGTAACTGTATACTACTAATGTGTATAAAAAACAACATTGTGTGAATCTAGTATTACAAAGTACGTCATTAGATTTACCCCTTCCTTGATTTATCTCTTTGACCAAAAAGGACTTTGGTCAAGTTATTGATGGGATTCCAGGTCTGAACAGTTGCTTGGTGCAGCATATCTGATTACTGATATAGATAAGATTTTGATCTCTCATGTTATATCCATAGGGCTGCGATGATCATTTTTAACCTTGGTCATGCGTGAGTGACTCTGGTTCAAGTGTCCACTCTCTGTGCCGATCAGACCTGCAGGAGAAAATGAGCTGCAATTAGCAGGAGTGAAAAGAAGGCTTTTTGAGATGGATGGTCATGAGGACACAATGGGTGTAATAGACCACTGTAGATCAAAGGTTGATGGCTTAAAGTTAAGGAGGAAATGAAGACAGAGAGGAATCACATGAGGAAATGAAGACAGAGAGGAATCACATGAGGAAATGAAGACAGAGAGGAATCACACAAGATCACATGAGACATTTTGTGTTAATATATTCTAAAACCAACTCGGTTATATTCTAATGAATTGTGCTTGAGTTAAATTAAATGCTTGAGATCATCCAAAATGTGTTTTTACATGGTGCAATCTTATTTGATAACAGAATAACATCTCCTACCCAACCCTGGCCTTAGCTATCAATTTAGTGTTTCCCTGACAGCTTCAGTACATGCTAACAGTGGGCTCTCCCCTTTGTTTCTCTCAGGATATAGTGACCAGACACCTGGCAGAGAAAAGTGCAGCAGAAGACCAGCTGCACCCTCTCTGTCCTGTGGTGTGGACCGCAGGTTCTCAGTCTGAGCTGACACCCAGCGAGAGTCTGGCTACCAGTGATGCAGTAAGAGGCACATTATCGCTTCCCAGATGGTTGTCTTCACTCATGTCTTTGTGTCAAAGCTTTTGCCTGCTCTGAGGTCTCTCTGTCAAACTTTACAGACATCCTTTCACTGCTTTGTTTTAACTTGCTTCATCGTCTACATCCTAATACATTTTGGATTAGTTTCTCAGCCTTGTCTCCTTTCATCCTTTGCTGCCTTGCCTTTTGTCATCCTTCCATGCCTCTCTTTATTCCATGTTCCCTCACCCCATCTTCGTTGTCTTTGAATCTAACCTGACGGCATGACTTCAGAAGCCTGTCTGTTAAAAAAAAAATGTCCCTCATCGCTCCATGTCTCCTTTTCCAGATCAGACATGTGCTCTTTGTTCTGGGCCAAGGTCCCTAGAGTTCTGCTAATTGGAAGTCAGGTCTTTTGTCTGTCTAAATAATGCCTTTGTTCAAGAATGATGGATGAGATGTCTAATTTACCATGTTTGGAGAATGGCCAGAGAAACTACCATAGCTGTTGTTTATAGTATGTGCTAAAATCTCCTTTTTCCTCTGTGAAGTCACTAAGGAAGTGTTAGGGTGTTAATTAAGTGGATCTGAGTTGGGCCATCCATTCCCTTACATTTGAGAGATTCACAGGATGGTCTTAGTGTGTGTGCACCTCAAAACATTGCTCATCTTTTCCAGGAGGTGGTGGAGAAGAACTTGAGGCTCACACAGGACACAATGAAGAAGAGGGATGATGCAGAATCTGTGGACAATGACAGCACCATGTCAACCTCCTCCAACCTGGAACCATTTGCTAACGATGACCTGGGTATAGTTTTGCTCGAGAATTTGATATAGACTTTTCTATACATATCTTTTTTCACATCCCACGGATTCACCTGAATTGCTTTGCTTATTGCCTTTTACTGTAGCAAATTGAGGTTTCTTCCTGCAGGGCTTCCCAGTGCTCTTCTTGGTAAACCAACCACTTTACACCTCAGGATCAATACTGTATGACCAAATTAAAGAATAGCTTTCACGGGAGGGATTGTATGGCAGTGGGAAAGTGGACCCTCAGATTTGGGAAACTTTTGGTATCATAGATTAAGAGCAGTGAAGTCTGCCCTACTTTGCTTGATCCTCTTGTGTAAACCTGGTGGCAGAAGCATTAATATCCATTACTGTCTTCTCTTTTCTCTTGCTGCATTGATTTTTGAAATTTTCATATCCCGTATCTGTCTCTCCTTGCTCTCCTTTCTTTGCTGCTCTGATAGGCAATACGGTGATTCATTTAGACAAAGCTCTGGCCAGGATTAGGGAATATGAGCGCATGAAGCTTAAGGCAGAATTTAACCCCTGCAATGCCAGCACTGCAGGTGCAGGTGGCTCTGATGTCTCTCACGCTGAACATCCCTCTGCTAACCCTGCCGAACAAGCGGAAGGTACACAATCACATAACCTTGCCTGATTGCAACATGTGCAACATGTAGCAATAGAACCATTGGGTCTCTGTGATGTTAAATGTTGCCGAATTTCTGAAGAAGAAAATGTTTGTGTGTGAACAGGAGGTGCAGCTAATGACGTGCGGTGTCCTCAGATTGACACACAGCAGCTGGATCGTCAGATCAAAGCCATCATGACAGAAGTCATTCCCTTCCTGAAGGTACGCTATCCATCACAGGGAGCTGCAGGAGAGTGTACTGAGGTTGAAAAAATATGGGTTTCTCAAAATAAATTACTGAATTGAAGTGACGTGCTCGTCAAGTTTAAGTCTAAAATTGAATCTAGATAACTTCCAGACCTTGAAATTTCGTATTTGTTGTATGAGATTGAATGGCTGCGGTTCCCAGCCTGGTTCCTTACCTTTAATACTTAGTGCAATGCCTTTTAATATGAACAGTTAATAAAGAGTTAGATATTTTCTTTATTCACAGGAGAACATGGATGAGGTGTGCTCCCTCCAGCTGCTGACATCTGTGCGGCGCATGGTCCTCACTCTGACCCAACAAAATGATGAAAGCAAGGAGTTTGTCCGCTTTTTCCATAGACAGCTGGGAGGCATCTTGCAGGTATGTCCAGTGCCAGATTCCTCAAACAGTGACCATATGTGTTAAAGCAGATCAAATAAAAAACAGTCTCTCCTATTTCATACTTTGTTTCTTGCATCAGGACTCTCTCAGTAAATTTGTTGGCCGCACTCTGAAGGACTGTGGGGAGGACCTTCTGGTGGAGATCTCAGAAATTCTCTTCAATGAATTAGCCTTCTTCAGGCTCATGCAGGATTTGGACAACAACAGCAACATCGCTTTGGCAGCCAAAAGCAAAAATAAGAAGAGGGCTGAGCAACCCAGTAAAGCAAAGCCTGCTGTCAAGGTTAGCCTCTTTTTTTTTGTCAATTTCCACTCTGTATTTTTGGTAAATGATTGAGTGATTGAAGAATTGACACACAATAAACAGATTGACTTAAATCCAATTTAACCCCTGGTTTCAATTTATTCCTCCCATTAGGAAAATACAGTGCCTGGTGGTGATAAATCAGTTTCTCCAGCCTACTCAGATGAAGCCAAGGTAAGTCATTCTAATACTGATAATGGGGTTGTCAATAGTTTGTACATCAGTGATTTGCGATACAATAATGTCACTTTTTTGCTTCAGGACCAAGATGAGGCTGTGCAGGAAGGTGAATCAGCACTGCAGGATCTTTACCTGCAGACAGAGATAAAGAACAACAGAAGCACTGAAGCTTCAGAGGCTGAGGAGGAAGATGAGGATGAAGGAGTTGGACAGGGAATGCCTATGTCAATCAGTAAGTAAAGGTTATTTTTGAATCAACCTATTGGTGTTACTGAATAAACAACTGCCCAAATGGAGGACAGTGTGTGAGTAATCAGAGAAACTCACTGAATTCTGTGTTTTTCTCATTAAAATAAAATCCAATTTCAGAACATGCATCGAGGCTCTCTTAAGTCACTGGCCAGTTACAATTTTATACTGGCAACCTGTTTATCTTGTCACATTGAAACCTTATTTGAAAATAGCCACTTGTACTCAAATAGAAAACATACCATTAGCACACTTTAAATGAAAAAAAAAAAGTCGTTTGTGTAATGCTTTTTTGCCTGTTTTGTACATGCTGTTGAAATACATGAATGCTACATGGCTCACACTAACATTTCATTCTTGTGCTGCCTTTGTTTCTTTGTGCAGGTCTATCCAAAGCAGAAACTCAGGCCCTGACAAACTACGGCAGTGGGGAGGATGAGAATGAGGAGGAGGAAGTGGATGAGTTTGAGGCCGGACCTGTTGACGTCCAAACCTCCTTGCAGGCCTCTGCTGATGGACATGTGGAGCAAGAGGTCAGAGCCACAGTTAGTTACTGAGGTTTTCCACAACCAGCCATTGATTTCTCTCTGAACTCCTGTTCACATTTACATCCGTCAAAGAACTCTGAGCTGCATCCTGTGTATGAGAATAAAGTTTATTATTTTGTTATTATTTTAACCCCTGTTGTCAAAATCTCACCTGTGTAGTTTTGTCATGTTGTAGGCGACAGCAGCCAGTGAAAACCAGGAGACAGAAACTCTACAGAGGAGTTCAGAGAATAATGACGGTGAGGTCTTATTAATAATTTTAGCAGGAAAAGTAGCAAAATTTAAGACTGGGACTTGTGTAGTAGACATCTTGTATTTTCAGACCTTGTTATCGCTGATGTAAAATCGTTTTCTTGCAGAAACCAACAAGCCCGTCGAGCCTCCAAATTCCACAGCAAACGAACATAGCACAGAGCCGTGCCAGAGTCCCGAGGAGGAGGAGGAGGGTAAAGCTGAGGCAGCTGCTGCTTCGGAGGAAAACACTTTAGTTTCTCACGATCAGGACGCTCCCAAGGAACCAACCACCACTAGCAGCCCTGATACAGACTCACCTGTCATGATCAATGTTGATGTAAGTCCAAGTGAGAGGACGAGAGTTTAATTGAACTTTGTCAGGATATTTGTTTTTATCCTCTAATTAGATTTTTCTCTTATTGTTTTACTTAAATGTGAAATAAATGTCTAATCTTGAGCTGTTGCTGTTTTGCAGGAGGTGGGGTCAGGTAACACGAGTCAGAAGTCTGACGAGGAAGACTTTGTTAAGGTGGATGACTTGCCTTTGCAGCTCACAGTCATGTGTGAGGTATGTAACATGGAACCAATGGAAAATGAATGCATGTTTTTTTTTAAAGCTTTTGTAAAGTAATTCAAAGAAAAAATCCTAGTGCAAAGACATGTCTTAAATCAAATGGATATACTGTGTGCTGTGATGTTAGGAGGAGCTTCAGAAGAGAATAGTGGAGGAGCAGCAGAATAACAACCTGTCTGTAGAGATCCTCAATGGGAACACTGAATCGCTGACTGGGCTGGTGGGAAATGCACAGGCACTGAAGGAACCAGGTATGGATTACAGTCTTTGTTATTTAGGATTACAGGTTTGTTTGCGTCGTTGCCAAACAACCCCGCAGAAAGCCAAGCCACAGTTTCTCGTTACCACGTGTGCATCCACACAAGTCCAAGCAACATCTATAAACTGATACTCTGATGCTTTTTGGAGTAAATGGTGTTTTTTCTTCTGTCTTTTTCAGACGCTGCTGGTGACCAGAGTGTATAAGAATTATACCAATGTCTCAAAATCTACTGTTTTTAGCAACACTATGCTTTCACCCTCAATCTGTTCTGGATGTATGATTGTTGATTTTTAATCTGCTAGTTTAACAGGAGCCACAGCTCAAATATTATATTGGTCACACATGAGTCATCAACACACACACACACGAGTCAACACACACACACACACACAGACACACAGATACATTTAATTTTTACACATAACATTTTGGTTCAATTTATTTGTGAAGGTTTAATGTGATTTAGTGTTTATCTGGGGTGGGGTTATCTCTATGCTGCTGATTTTTGACAGTTAAGCCTCTGTTTGAATCTTTAGTGCTGAAACTCATGTTCAGATCTGCCTTAGTCTCTTCCTTGGTTCTGGGATCAGTTTGACATCAGTTGTGATTGTTTTTTTTTTCTAAATGTCTTACTTGTCTTTGCCCTGCCTTACTGTTGTACAGCTTGTCTTTTCTGCACTTGATTGCTAATTATAAAGAGATTACAGTAGGATGGGAGTTCAGCTGTAGCCTGGCTGACTTCAGCTAATTGTTTCTCCGGCTTGAAGACCTTTTCCTTTATATCAGAGCTCAAAGCTCTAGACCTAACTTTTATCCCTTCAGACACATCTTTATATGCTGTTCTTCTTGTTCTGTTAATGGTTAGTCTCCACTTATTTCCATGTAATTAAAATGTTAACTACAGTAATAAGTTTTAATTAATAAAATGCTGGAACTTTAAACTTGTTTACTGTCTTCTTCAGTTGTCCCCTAGCTACTATTCAGTGTGGAGTACATGAATACTAATCAGTATTGGTATCAGTAACTGTATCTTCCACTCATTTAGAAAGACCATGTGTCTACATCTAGTTTGAAAGGCTTTATTATTTATTAATGTGCTTGCATGGTTTGAGGAGGTTTGTCAGTCAGTTATAGACCTCTCTGGGGGATCTAAAGTTGCTTTGGATAAAGTTGATGTTCAGTTCATCCATCCACCACTGAATCTTAATTATAAACTAATTTGTGAATTTTATGTTGAAGAAACTGCAAATAGAACTATTCAGTGTGTGAATCTTTTTAATAACCATCCCTAAAAAAAAAAAAAGGGGGAGAAGAAAAAAGGATAGTGGTCAACATTGAGGTACATTTAATCAGTATTCTGTTCAGTGGTCAGTAGGCATAGTGCGAAACAGAAGCTGTAACCTTTGGAGCTGTCCGAAACCCTGATTAGGGAAGGAGAACAAATAGCTGTCTAACAGCGTGCAGGCACAAACTGGTGAGTATGGGCAGCGTTCAAGAAACTTTAGAAACAATACACCCTAATTCTGCATTAATTTTAACACCTGTGTATTCATCTCGTGGGGGTCCCTAGGCCCTGTTTGAGATCCACAACAATAAGATTTTAAAAAAAGAACGGGAAATACATTTACAAGCTTGATCCACTTTTGTACAAACTTGAGAGGGAAGACAAATGTAAAAATAACATCAGGGAGACAAACTTTGGTTCTGAGGATTAGTTGCAGTGCAAACGAGGAGACAATTTAATGTTTCATCCCAAAATCAGGTGAGCTCGTCGTCATCATTCGTTGCAGGGAGGATCACCAGGGCATGCAGGGGTTAGGACAGTCACGGATGTAGGACTCCAGTTTGCCCTCTGACACTTGCATCAGTGTTGTGTATGTGGTCAACTGAAAACGGGGCAATGAGAAAACAGTTTTTGTTTCTTATTTATGATCGACTAAAATCACCAAACTAACTTGAAGTATACAGTTAAAGTCATGTGATGAAAAGACTCACCTTGTTCAGCACGGGTTTGGTTGAAAGCACGTCGTACATGGTTTTAAGAGAGATGTTCTAAACAAAGAGACGGATACAACATAAATGTAACTTGTACTTCAGACCTGAAACCACCTGACTGAAATAACTTTACATCTGCAAACATTCACTCCTCTAAACACACACAGGAAAGTCCAGCTCTGTACAGGAGGTGGGTGTGATTGGGACTCACAGTCTGTGTAGTCTGGTTCATGCACTTCATGCCGGGAGTTCGGCGATCGTCCAGGAACAAAGGCTCTTCCCAGTGGTCGTAGTTCGTCTCCAAGACGTACCACCGGCCCAGCTTCAGGTCGATCCTGAAATATGACAATTAAAATAAAACCCCCAACATGTGACATGCAGCTGCACAACACAGCTGATTTGTGAAGTGGAGATAAATCAGGTGATCAGAAACCACAACAGTCATCAGTTCCTTGTGGAGCAAACAGTGTTTCACAAGACAAACACGAGGAAAAGCTGAATCACTGTGACTTTTGAGCCACCGCCTCTATTACATTTTATTGTGGTTCAGCAGATTATATTGTGAGGCTGTTTGTAAGTCAGTCTTGATGGTGATTGAGCACAGAGGATTTTACAAAGCTTTTACAGACCCCGCTCTATATCCAAAAACATGCTCTTAAGGTCCAGCATGAGCTCCAGTACTTACTCCAACAAATCAATACTGAGCAGTCTGGACCGGGTGATGATGCAGCCCTGGCCTGTCTGGTTTCCTCCCAGGATGAAGTAGGCAGGAGCGAGCAGCTTCGTCTGAGCCAGGCGAGTTTTGGCCTCCTCATAACTGATAGTAAAGAGAGAAGAAGACACATTTTCAGTCTTTATGCACCACATGTCTTCTACCAACTAGGATCCCTGGAGTCCAACTTACTCTTTTAGATCAGCACTTAAAGCTTTGCTGCTGCTGGTTATTAAAATTATTAAATTTCTTCTGCACTGTATTTGTATTCTAATATTTTATTTCAGCCCATTCATTATTTTATCTTCCTTTTCACTGAACCTTTCCTATTTATTTGTCTTTTTATATTCCATTGTTATTTTATTCTCCATTTTATTTTATACCCTGTAATTTCTTATGTTGAAAAGCTCCACAAATAAACTTTCTTTGAAATTGGTTTCAGGATTTTTTTCAGGATGCTGAATGTGCCCTGTGCCCTCAACATTTTACATCAAATTACTGCCACCAATTCAACATGCATCACATTAACTCTGTGCATGTTTAATGCATATGCATATGGTCACAGTGGTAACTTTAATATTTAAGTGGAAAAAATACCTGTTAGCATTTTCCAGTACAGAGCGAGTGAGAAAACTCATCCACATCCCATCTCTCTTCCCCAGGATCCACTCCAGGATTCCTGCATGTGGACACATCGTTCATTAATCATGTAGATCAGGCATGGGCAACTTATTCCACAGAGGGCCGGTGTGGCTGCAGGTTTTTGTTCCAACAAACCAAGAGCACACAGTTTGACCAATCAAACTGTCTGGAGACTGAGACCAGTTGATTAAATGAGTCAAGTCTGGTGTGCTGCTGCTGGGTTGGAAAGAAAACCTTTCGCCACATCGGCCCTTTGTGGAATAGGTTGCCCATGCCTGATGAAGATCATCTCCCTCAATGCCAAGCAAAACATTTTCACTCACCGATGTATCCTCCATCAAGGCTGAAGCGTTCATTCATGGTCAGGGTAAAAATGTTCTAAGGAGAAAAAGAAGATGTTTAATATTTCTTCCATTTAGCAGTCTGGAAGAAGTATGCACAGCTCCACAGCTGCCATGTGATGTTCAATAATTTTTATGCATCTTGATACTAAATGACTTACAGGCTTAATGCCAGTCAGCATGCCAACATATCCTGCAAAGTTTGTAGACTTGAAGACAGTCTGGTTGTTTTTCTTGAAGTCCAGGTTGACCACCAGAGGCTTCAGCTTCTCACTAATGATCCATGACTTGTTTTTCACATCCCAGCTGTGAAGAGGGACAGCTTCACCTCATGAGATGTTGTGTTTTTTTTTTGTTTTTTACCACATCTTAGTCAAAATAATCAAGCTAGAAAATGATATTCTTACCCCATAAATAAGCCAAAATCCAGATTTCTGCCATGGTAGAGGTTACCTGTAAGAGCAGAAAGCAAAAAAAATAAAAAAAAAAAAAATTCAGGACTGATGGAGCATCATTAATTGATCAACATGATTCTAGACAACAACTCACCTTTATTGTCTTCTGCAACAATGGATGTGCACACAGTGAACACCTCGTAGAAGATGTTGAACAAGACAACTTCACCTAAATTACAGAAGTAAGATAACCCAATAAAATTATAAATGTACTGATACAGTTGGTAAATAGAGGGTTGATAACATTTGTGTTTTCCTACCCAGAGGAATCCCTGAAACGGTGGCAATTCCTTTGATTTCATCACTGAAAGGATTTGGGAGTGTGTCCACCATCAAAGGCTGCAGAAAATTAGAAATCATGGTCCAATCATAAAAGCTTGCATGAGAATAAAAAAAATATGACACAATTTCAAAGGAGAGATGGCACTCACCAGTGTAATGTCAACCAGCTCTATCAGCCTTCCACTGGGCACAAATGCATAAGCCAAGTCTTTGATGGCCTGGATCATGTTGACCAGCTTGAAAGAAAAACATCATGAGTACAAACAGGTGAGATTTTTTGAGAAACTTGGAACATGTCATTTCACTTTGAAGTATTGGCTGCTTCTCACTTCTGTTTTTTTGTCAGTAATCAGAGTTGTCCATCTCTTGCTGGGTGGTAAGTCCAGGTCCACCGTGTACCAGCTGACAGCTCCTCTGAACCTGAACAGGAACACAAAGCTGTAATAATGATGCTAATGGAAAACATCACACTGATTTACATCACTGGTTAGATGAGATATTTATTCTTCTGTTCTAAGGAAATTGAAATTTAATGCACCTGGAACAGCTGAGGCCAAGCACTTATGATATAAATCACTGATATGGCGCAAATAACAACTAGGTGATTAATTAATTCCCAACAATTCTAATAATTGGAGTCTTTAATTTTACAAATGATTGGAAAGATTTCCCTTGTGAAAAAATTAAACAGGATACTTGTGCATTATACAAAGAGACTCTCAGAGAATATTTTTATTGATAACACATGAGAATTTGGTATGCCCGAATATCCTTGCCAGTGTCAGATGATAGGGGAAATGAAAACAATATCATTAACTGCAGTTCTTGTGAAAACATACAATGTTTATTAATATTTTTATTTAATAACTCCTAACAAACTAGTTTTCAAGTTTATATTAATAATCCAAAATATAATTAACACTTAAATCATGATGCATTATTATAACTCCAGACAAGACATTACTGGTTGCAACATATTAAAACATTTATAATCATAATAAAATAATGTAATATGAACTTTTCTCAGATTGACCTCATGTATTATGAGTAAATACCTGAAGTAGACTTGGATTGCTTTTACCTTAGTAACTGAGGATGCATTTACTTGCAACTGACTACACTGTGTAGTCTGTTGAAATGTCTCTGTATAAGTAGAGTAATGCTTCCTTCAATGCAAACCAAACACAGCAGGCATAAACTGGGGCATTTGAGTGTTACGTTGAACGAAGAGCAAGTGAAGGCAGCAGAGCTCAGTTGAGAGGCATTGGAGTAACCAGACATAGCAATGATTTATCAGCTATATAACGTTTATTTTTGACAACAGACTAATGTTACTTACGTGGGACCGTTTGGTGGATACATCTCTGTCCGGCAGTCTTCTGTATACTGCACATAAATGAGATATACAGCAGGAAATTAAAGCTTTGAGCTTCTTCTTTTTTATGTAACTTCAAAGTAAAAACATCAACACTGCTCACAATGAAGCAGCAGTTTGACAACACGCTCACGTTGTGTTAAACAGCACAATGACCGGGCACAAACATCGCTTACCGGTGGTATAAACTGTGTCGATGAGACAGCGAATAAAGTCGCCAAAACGAGGAAAACGCGGTGACCCATTTTCAGGTAAGATTTCACCCCAACTCTGGTCTGTTGTCCACCATCGGTTTGTTACATGAAGTTTACCCCCGTGACAATGAGCTGACTTCACTGTGCGGGGGAGGGGGAACCGGAAGTTGTCAAAAGGAAATAAAATAACTTCTGTATAAATATAAAAGGAGATAGTCACATTCTTTGACAATAAAAATGTGTAAATAAATAAACTTTAATCATCTGTTTGTCACTGAAACGACATACGCGGACACAATAGGTGACAAAGACATATCAACACCCCCGCGAAACAGATTTCCAGTGGTTGTTACCATGCGGAAGTGAAAATAAATAATGTGACTTGTTTAGGCAGGTTCACTAATTGACTTTATAGCACGCAATGGTGAAAAGCAACCAAATGCTCAAGTACTCCACCTATGCTTCTTTATAGGGACTAATACTGATCACAGCGAGACATCCATCCGAGAACTGTAGTTACTTTGAAAATTCACATTTTTCATGCAATACATTTTGATATGCTTCTTGTTCAAGTTATTTACCTTTATAAAAATTTAAGAAATATGACTGTATTGTTTGAATATTCCATTTTAATTCCAGTACTAAAACACACATGTTCCTTCCACATGTTTTATCAAAATAAGGTTTTTAATATCTTAATCATAATCTGAAATTCATTCGACACCAATGGTCTTACTGATGAAATTTCCCTGATGTACATTGAACAGTTAAAATGTTCTAAATTAAATAAAGCAGCTTTTTACATATTGATGCATCAGTATTAATAATAATATGATAAATGTATGTACAACACTCAAAACTCAAACAAGCATATAATCTATACTGTACAGATAATACTGTATGAATTTAACTCATGTAGAACAACCACATATGTGTGTATGTCCACATGCCTTTGATGACACAGTAAACAGTGACAGATGAAAAGGGTAAAATACATTTCCCATATTCTGTTGTGGGAAATGTCTATAGTGTCAATTATGTATATCTTTTTTTGTATGGCTGACATTTATCCTCATGGACCTCTTGGTAAATATTGCAACATGTACTTTCAAATGGATTAGTCACAGAATAGATAAATAATACATTGTGGCCTTTAAGAAAAGATTTGTCAAAGGTCAATTTTGGTAGTTGTTTACTTTAAAAGTATTGCTTACTTAGAACAATTTATTGACCTTCACAGGGTCTTTCCAAAAACAAGGCACAGATATTCACACAACAAAAAATGAGCCACTGCAAAGTGAAATGAGATAATTAGTTGAGTCCAACTGGCTACAGAAAATAAAAACAAACCAGCCAAACTGATTTCACCATAAAATGTTTATTAAAACATAAAAAGAAACAAAAAAGTACATCTAATATCAGATAAAAAGGTCAAATCAGTGAAGTGATGACATCTACAAGGCATGACAGCAATCTACAAAGTCCAATCTTCATTTGCAGTACCTGTCTGCTTTCATTTTGCTTCTCCTGCAATGAAAACAGATGACATCTTACATTCACAGTATACCATCAATACATTATTTCATTATCGATATCTACACAAAATCAAACAACTGTGAGATCACATCTACCATAAACCAACTGTGGCCAATTTTACTTCAGGCAAATATTACTGACTGTTTTATCATACAGTAAATATCTTCTGTTGACACATTTGACCAGTTCATGTCGCTGGGTTTGAGATGTTTATTTGCAAATCATAAAGCATACGTAAAAACAAGCTTTCTGTTGTGTTAGTTTTTCAATGAACACACACACACACACACACACATTCCTGTATGGGCATCATAGTGAGCTCCAGGTAAGTGTACAGATGGAATGAGGACCACCCTTTCTGCTACACTTAGAGAGAAGTACTTGTAACTTTCCCCACTAGATGACCCTGATTCAATGTCCCACCTCAGATTCTTTAAGAAACAAAGTGAAACAATCAGCATTAAAACACACGACTAGTGGAGTGAGGGCTTTTTCATGGCCGCCATTTTGGATTAGTGTGTAGCTAGTGTAACCCACTCCTGGTTGATACACTATGTTCTA
>OMNW01010521.1:0-10221 GCA_900303245.1 Selene dorsalis
GGGGGGGGGTCATGTGTGTATGAGTGTGTGCATGTATGTGTGTGACTCGGTCTGTGCATGGGTACAGTATGTGTGTGTTTGCATGCAGTTCTAAGTGAGTTTTCATTCGGTGGATTTTTCGTTTTTCTGCAGAAACTTTGAGGAAATTGACTTTATTTTCATTTATTCATGACTTTTCTACATTCACACACACACACACACACACACCATTGTCCCAGCCTGGAGGTATGGATATACACACATACACGTACACACCATTACACACAGTCTACACTCCCAGTTCATTAAATCGAGGGGTTTCAGATCCTCCCTCCTTCCTGTATTCTCAGAACTCAAAAGTAAAGGAAATTTTCCTTTCTCTTTTCTTCCCTCTCAAAACTTTCTTTTCTCTTTTCTTCCCTCTTCTGGTGTTTCTTTTCAGTGAGTCTGCTGCTCTCGTCCTCGCTTTGATCCCCCCCTTTCAATCCACCCCAATCCACCCCTCCTATCCCTCCCAGGGCCTCCAGCCAGCTCACTGGAGCGGTTTCCTGAGTCTGCCCAGATTAATGAGTGTAAGTTAGTGTGTATGTATGTGTGCGAGAGAGAAGGAGGGAGAAAGAATGCCTCATTGTACCACAAATTGTGAGTGTGTGTGTTTGCATACTGTACAAACCCTTGTGAGTGTGTGTGTGTCTGTGTGTGTGTGTGTTTGATCTGTGGTTTCCAAACCAAACTTTATTTTGTGGAATTTTTTCAAAGATCATCAAAGTAAGTGATTCGGCAGAAGGCTGGCTTTTTGCGTTGCATCTGGGCTGTTGTACAGAATTCTCCAATCATGAGGCTGCTGGGATACGATTGCAATCAAGTGGCAGGCGTCTGCAAGGAATAAAGAAAGAAAGAAAAAAAAAGACCCATATGCTCCCAAATTCTCCTCCGTGACACTGAACGTGGGTCAGTTTGTAGAGCTAGGGGCTGAGGCCTTCATTCACATCCTCAGGCTGAATGTGCAAACTGAAAACAATCACAATACAACTGATTAGAATTCCTCCATGAAAACCAAAGTGCTAAAAATAATCCCCTGATAGGAGCCATGTGTTGAATTTGGGGTGGTGGGGGTAAGGTGGTGTGTTGGTGTGTGTGTGTGTTGTGTGTGTGTGTGTGTGTGTGTACTGCGGTGGGTCGTTGAGAAAGGGAGGAGGCAGCAGAGGGTGGTATGAATCAAACCAGAGTGAAAAAACAGTTTGTCTTTTCTCTGAGCTCTGATAATAATGCCACGTGAGTCCTCGCTGCACTGCGTTTATTTACTCTCACAACTTGCAGTGTACACACTTTCACTCTCACACTCACACACACAGACACACACAAAAGCCTTCCAGCAGACTTACAAATATGGACATAAACATGTAATCACAACCATGCATGGTCCACTACGGCCGCAGTTTCTCACTCCTCGCTGACACACACATGGGAGGAGGAGTGATGGAGCAGAGGGGGCTCGTAATGGCCATGTGGTTTTAGTTAGGACATATTCCACCTGAGAGCATAAGACAGAAAGAAAAAAGACAGAGTGAATTAGTTTTCTTGGCCAGGTAAATTTCCAAGAAATTCAACTTGGGTGGTTCTCATCTGTTACAGTAAAATGTCATGAAACTAAAAACAAAAAAAGCTGTATACTGTACTGCAAAGTTTAGAGAAGAGATTAAAACAACAGGTCTCTCTCTTTTTTTAAATCATACAGTAGTATTTAATAAAGTTTTTTTTTGACAGTAACTCCAGTGATTTACACTTCCATGAATTTACAGGACTCAGAAGACAAAAACTTTTAATAGATGCCTAGACATCCTGACTTTTCTTCATCCTGACCTTAGACTGATTCTACACTTCCCACAATGCAACCTGAAAGTACCTTTCATCAGGTCCTCCATTTTCTTTAAAACTCAATACCCCCAGTTTATAACACAGGCTTTTTTTGTTAAAATGGTGGTGGTGGTCCATGCAAGCCAAGATAACCCTGATGACATCACCATGACATCATCAGGGTTATTTTCTCAGAACCACAGTGGACCTAAACAGCTGGCTTAGTAATGCTGACTGTGACAGCCAAACTGAACTTCATATGTAAAACAATACTTTCACCTTTCGCATTAAATAACTACACTTTTAAGTTACCCTAAATTCATTTTCTCTCTGCAGGGGGCCTATATGCTCCACATCATGTTCTCCTCAGTGACACTTTATAAAATATTTAAAATCCGCAGTGCATTTGATTTCAAATTAGGTCAAGATCTCAGAGGAAGTTGTAAAAGAAGTAAAAGTTAATGAAAAGTTAAAGTGTAATGGAGAAGTTATGAACAGACACACACACATACAAACAAACTCCGTCCAATGGGCTTATAAAAACCATCATAATCAATCTGGTGGGAACAATAATATTAGGTATATAATGATGTAATGAATATCGAGTCTCAAGAAAACAGCTATAATATCTTACTTTAATTATTTGAAGCAGTTTAGCAGCAGGAGATCAAATGGGAATACGTAATGGGAAAATGGATTCAAGTGTCTGATGTGACCTTTCTAATCTGATATTGACTCATAAAGCTCCATCATCGGCCCTTATCTCTTTGTCATAACTGAGGAGGTTGCCGTGGTTACAGAGAGAAAACACCGTCACATCTGCATGCTGCTTCAAAATAACGTGTGAGGCATGGCGGCCTGTCTGAGCTGTGGATTTGTTCATTTTCTGTCAGTCATGATTTTTAGCAGAGATTATTGCATTAACTCTGAGCAGATGCTGTTACTGACACTGACACTGATGTGAGTGGCTCGTTTTGCTGTCAGTCTTCACGAACAAGCAGAGTCACTGTATGAGAGCCTGGAGGAAAGTGGGCGGGATATCCTCCGGGAGCGCGTGGTTGGACAGCAGGCTCGGAGGCAGTGTCTGCTTATTTGATAAGAAGTCGTCCGTCAGGAAGAAAAATAAACAGTCGAGTGTGCTGCTACTGCAGAGCCAGGGGAAGAGCTGTTACTAGAGCACAACACAATATTTACACTGCCGGGCCAGCACACATCCACACAGACACACACTCACACTCGCCAGCACATGTAGCCTACCTGCACACATTTTACTGAGATGTGTACACGTACACATGCACAGGTGCAAGAAAGAAAACAACACAGAAAAATCATCAACAGACACTGTGGTGATTGTTGGTCATGTGTACCCAAGCATTTCCATTTATTCATTCATGGCACAGACAAGGATGTGTAGGCCTGTGTATGAATAGTTTGAAAAAGAGTGCTGGACCGCTCTGTTCAACAAGGAAATACAATTAAGGTTCCTTAAAGTCTTAATGCTAACCTTACAAAGTAAAAGTCGGCAGCCTATATTTTTTAAATTAAGAAAATGCTGAATCATCAGGGGGATCCCGACCAAGGGAGGGACACTGTTCACTTTTTAAAATCATCTACTCCCAAACAAATACATTTAAAGTTACAGCGTTTTAAAACATAACAAATGTGCTTCTCCCGCTACCTAGTATGGGCTGATTTCTCTTTTCTTTGTACTGTCTGAGAATCTCTTCGCAGACTCGTCCAACTCGCATGAGTTGTGTAAAACCTATTTTTGTCACCATTATTTTTATGAGGTAACGCAGCAGTTATTTGAAAACAGCCTGTGCTGAAACTAAATTACCACAATCACGGCAATGGATCTCGTGCCAAGAGTTAATGCAGACTTGATTTTTTGCTGTGATTGATTACACCAGTTCAACAAGTTTCAAGGTTCTGCTAAATATTTCATCCAAATATTCATCCAAAAATCTATAAATGTGTAGCATGCACTTGATAATTGACAATGAAACTGCAAAGTGCACGTTTTGAAGCACTAAAACCATCATGTGGTCTGTAGACAGCTGACAAATTGCTCTGATTAACTTCCCACATTGTTGTCGTCCTCAAACTATCAAATGTTGAGATTTGTAGCATCTAATAAAATCTCATCTGAGAAGGTTTATATTTCTTATATATTTCTATCTCTTAGGTTTATGTGTCTTTTTTAAATGAACCTGGAGTCTAATAAGGTCTATCTATCTATCTATCTATCTATCTATCTATCTATCTATCTATCTATCTATCTATCTATCTATCTATCTATCTATCTATCTATCTATCTATCTATCTATCTATATGAAGGGTAAATATATGAATAATTAATTGTCAACACAGATGTAACCAGGCAACCTGATTATAAGGATATTATTAAGTATTGTTGTAGTCTGTTTTGTTGCTTTGTGATTGAGCTTGTTTGTGAAATCGACTTGAGGAGCACCATTTGTGTGTTTAGATAAGGAAGGAGGGGAGAGCCGAGGGACTGTGAGAGTCCTGACCTCCTGGCTCTGAGCCCCGCCCTCTGGCTGTGACTGACAGATAGCATCAGTGCTGCTCCTTATCAGCTCCCCTGCCCTCTGATCTGGGATCTGCCTCCCAGCCCTGCAATGAGGAGGAGGAGGAGGGAGAAGGAGGGGGAGGAGGAGGGAGGTGTACATGCCAAGGCAGGGGGGCACAGAAAACACACAGATATAAACATATGTGGACAAGTATAGTCATGTGAGGAAAAGATTATATTTAGTTGAGTGTACGATTTATTGGTCTATCTTTGCTACATGTGTGAGTGAGACACAACAAAACAATAAATTAATAAATCCAGAGACAAAGGAAAGAAAACACTTCAATCTCTCTTTAATCAAAGAACACAGCAGCTCCAGTCCCTGGATCCGTTCTCCGTCACTTTCTGTACTTTATCCTGCTTTCTCATGTGAATTAGTCATAATGAAAGTTACTGCCAGTGGACAACTTGTCTGTGTGTGTGTGTGTATGTGTTATTGCTTTTGGATAGTAGGCCAGTCTGTGTTTGTGGCCTGTGTTTGGGAGCCTCTGTAAGTCATTTGGTGTGTTTTTTGGAGGGGGTGAGATCATGCTTCACTGCTGACACTAGACTCATTGAGTGGAGCACGGACCATAGGCCAAGTCTGGAGGTACGGGGGAAACAGGGATCTGTGTATGCACACACACACACACACTCGCTCCTTCTCTTAGGGCAGTGAGTGTAGAGGGCTCCCAAGGGCCAAGGGGACTATCGTGTTCCCCCGTTAATTATGACCGTCTGGCAGGCTGGAAAGCAGGAAGTCAGAGAGGGATAGATGGAAAGAGGGAGGGATGGTAGATAGATGATAGGAGGGGGGAGTTCAAAATAAGGGAGGAGAAGTGAAAACCAAGATGGATGATGGGAGGAAAGAGGGAAAAGTATGAAAGGGGAGTCCGGGAAAGGAAGGGGGAGTGATAGAAAGACAGATCCAAATAAAACCATACGCAGGGAGGGAGGGTGTGGATGATAAAACCAGGTGCTTGATAAAAGGTGGAATGTCAGACTTTCAGCCATGTCAGGTTTTTGACTGTTTTCTCCTCCCTCTGTCACGTTGTCTTGTGGTATTCACTCCCTGACTTCTGATATATAACTTACACTCTCCGACCTCAGCTTTCGTCCAACCTTTTGACCCGTTCGGCAGCAACACAGGCTTGTGTCTATAACTTAAATTTACAATGCAACCTTTTTACTATCCAACTCCTCTGATGGGCCCTTCTTCATCTGACTCCCCCGAGAGCTAAGACAACAAGTAGGTGGATGTAGCACTGCAGCAGATATTAATGTTTGTTGTTTAAAAAGCAGAGAGCTGTAAAGACAGTTCAGGCCAACTCCGGGCCAAACAGCTATGTGAGCTGAGCAGAGCGGGTCTGGGATTTAACAGGCTCCAGGTCCAATTAGGACTGTCTGCCGCATCTGGACACAGTTAGCTTTTAGAGTCAAAACTCACACACTAGGCTTTAATACCACAAAGAGCAGAAGAATATTTACTGCTCTGGACCAGTCATAACATGGGTGCACTGATAAAACCTGAACAAGGAGCAGGCTGAGTGAGATGGAGTGAAGCTGGCCTGCTGCTGTCAGATTGTGTCAATAAGAGGATTTTTTCCACGTTGCAACACACGAGTTATGTTTGAGGGTTTTGCTGAGGGCAAACAATTACTGGAAAAATTGCAAGATCAAGATCGCAACACTAACAACGCTCTGTGTTTGGCCATCAAGTGTATATTAAGTATACAGACTCAGGCCAAGAAACACAGATAAATTCTCTATAATCCATGGAGCACACACATGCCCGTCGTTCATGCAGTGGTTTGTATGTGTATGTGTGAGTGCGGAGGAAAAATTATTATTTTCTTTAAAATGCAACTCTTTGCTTCTCAGGGAGAGTTTAAAAGCTCAGATTACAAAATCCATGACCATACTCCTAATGCTATCGTAAATGTTCAAGAATATTTCCCACAGGTCAAACAATAATGCTAAAACATGAAGCAGACTGACTCATCAATAGATGCAAAACAAGTGCCATCTGACAGTTATTGGATAATATTACACAATAAAATGTAGAGTAAAAGAAGAGAGGGGATAAAAAGTCAGCGCACTGTCTTAGTAATGTCAGTTACACAGTAAATATCACAGAGGCTAATGCAGCTACTATTTGCTAAAATTACCACCATATGGCACTGGTCATACCAGAGCAACTGAACTTTTACCAGCAAAACATCTGGGCATGTTGACATGAGTGAGAATATGGTTCAGTTTCATCTGACTTCAATCATTTGTTTGAGGAATAAGGCTTCGCATCTGAACTTTAGGTTTATCAACACTAGATACCAAAGGCTACTGGTCATACAGTGTAAATCTTGTGTTGATACACTTAGTCAGAAGTCTCACATTTGCAATGACATATTTCACAAACATGTCCTGTTTTGTATATGAAATCAGTGACATCTGAAAAGTGGGTCTTTCTTTTTATGATTATGGTTCAAATGAGATGATTCAGACTTTGTCTAACCCTTTTATGAAAATGTACAAACAAAAAAGAGAAATGAGGAAACACAAAAGATCAATGGAAACTGCTCAAAGTTCAGGGTGAATACTGGTTGAAAGGAAATCAAACAGAAACGTAAAGTCACAGATTTATGATGACCCGCTAAGACGTGCCATCACTGTCACCTTGGTACCAAGGTAAGATTCTCCTGAGGAAAATAACATCCCATATATGTGAGTTCCCTCTGAGCTGAAAAACAACTCCTAATCAGAGCAGACACACAACACATTCCTGATCATGACACACACAGTAACTCAGCCTGAGGTCCGACCCCACCTGAGCCCAGATCTCTGTCTCAACAGCACAATCACACTGGAATGAGAACCAATAACAGCCTATTACCCTCCATATCCCTCCACACATGCACACATACGCACACACACACACACAAACTTTACATCAGTAAGAATGAAAAAGAACAATAAAATCTCCGGATATGAAAAGCTCCTGAGGCATCAATGCATAGTACAAACACAAGATGCTTCCTCTGTGTGTGTGTGTCTGTGTGAGAGCGAAGACATCTGAAAAGAGGGCGATGTCAAGATGCCATAAATCTCTCTCTCCCTGACTTGTATGAAGAATTTTGATTGTGTGTCTGTGTGTTGAGCCCACGGCACCGTTCAACATGCATCTGTGTCTGCGAAGCTGAAGCGAGCAAGAAAATAGAAAAGTCTGTTCGCTCCCATAGTGGACAGGTATTCACACACCAACAGGGGTCAGTCAGATAACTATTTGAACTGCACAGCTGGTGTTGTTACTCCAGCATGGGTTTTGTGTACTTTCTCCTCCGCTGAATTTTACATAAATTATGTGCATGACGTTACAGTTCAGAGGTCATGAAACACCATCATTCAGCTCTCTATGAAGACATTTTCCCATGAGTGCCTACTGTATCTTTTTTTTTTTTTTTTTGGTAATTTAAGAGAGGACAGAAAGTTAGAAGAAGAGGCTGTGGAAAAAACAGATGACTCCAGTCCCTGCTTTGAATCTCTGGACAGCTCTGACATGTGCTCTGCAGTTTTTCAGCTCGCCTGCTTTATTTTTAGATGTATATGCTACAAAAAAAAAAGAAAAAAGTCAGGAAGTATGACTCCCACTACTTTAATGTTGACTCTACCTCCCATCTTGCTACATTTGATCCTTTATTCAGATACTGTGATAGTATAAAAAAGAAGGTCTTAAAGGATGACTATGGGCTGCTATAGACACGTCTGGGTTATTGTAATGACTTGAACCATGACTGAGGGTGTTTACGCAGCGACCAGCAGCACATTTCTCCTGACAGTGTTGATGAACCCTGAACGCCCCACTGAGCTTTAGGTTGTTGTTGTTTACACTGAGAGAAATAGTCTCTTTAAAGGAAAGGGTCTGCTTTTCTCAAGCCTTTCTTAAAAACATCACTCACATGTCCCTTGATATAGTTATTGGTTATTGACTGTAATCTTTCCTCCTGTTGTCACCAGTTGTGACTTGATGACTCCGTAGTGTGAATAAAAATTCACAGTCTTCAATTTTTGGACTATTTTACATGATGCAACAGAAGTAAGATACCAGTTTTTTTTCAGTCTGGAGAATCCAGTACAGGTCTGGAGAGTCTGTGATGCATAAATTTACAAGTAGGGACACGTCATCAGCCCGCATCATCTGTCTGCACCGCTGTCATGTTTTGAAAATGCAGCTAAACAGAAAAAAACATGTTTTTGGCCAGAACCGTTCTTATAACAGCACTGGGAGTGATGTTTTTTAACTTGTGTGGTGTGTGTGGTTAGCAGTTGTGCTCACAGCCCTGCGTCGGCCTCCGTACTCTGCATCATCTCATCTCATATTCTGATTGGTTAGACTTTTTCTGGTGTGGGCTGTGGCTGCAGCATGTAACATAAATCAGTCTGGCTGATATCAGGTGTCAGATACAGAAACTGTCTTCATTGACAGATTTTTGATGTAGGGACCAAGAAGACCTCCACTGTTCATCTCTGTAACTTCAGCTTCACCCAGTTGCATCAAAGATTGTCCAAACGTGTGTACTATTGCCTCCATAATCAAATGATAGTGAGTCCAACTTGCACCAGGTCTTCCATGTGCTGATCCCACAGCTGCATTGAAATAAATTGACATATTTTTTATACTGAGGCGACCATTAACTTTAATAATGCACATGGGAATGTGAATAATTTGAAAAAAAGTCTGAACACATTAACCTTTAATAGTTCCTGGTCTGTGCAATTCTAGATTGTCAGCACATGCAAAAACAATCAATAATCAAACTGTAGAAGAGACAGAGAGTACAGGAGCCTTCTTGTGTCTCTTTCATGAGTGTGGGACAGTACTGATTTAGTACACCTATGCACCACACAGCACAAACGCATGTGTGCGATTCATTCTGGTTTTGTCAC
The DNA here is from genome assembly GCA_900303245.1 of Selene dorsalis. Lineage (NCBI taxonomy): Eukaryota > Metazoa > Chordata > Actinopteri > Carangiformes > Carangidae > Selene > Selene dorsalis. Next base: position 9,347 of record OMNW01010521.1, read on the forward strand.
AGTGAGGAAGTGACACAGCTGTTAAGGTCAGCAGGATACAGAGAGGCAGGGAGAGAGCGGGTCGTTGTCATGGCGCCCAGCTAAACAATGGAGAGAGGAGACACAGTTTAGACCCTTGAGGAGAAATCACCTCATACTCTACACACACAACCTGTTGAACAATACACCCTCCAATAATGAGACACACACACACACACACACACACTGGACGAATTCACACCTGACAGCTGACACCTAAAACTCGCCCAGCGCTCTCTCACTCCATCTCGCTCGCGGTCTTTGTTGGAAAAAACGCACAAATCACACCACACGCTCGCACACAGCTGACACCCCCCTTCTCTCCTTCTCGCTCGCCATTACTTTCATAACAACATTTATAATCATCTACATGACAATCTGTGTGGGGCTCTATAGTGAGGCTTGGGGGTGACAAGGGTTAGCGCTGAAGGGAAGCAGTGCATGCTGGGATTGCGGCCTGCTGAGAGAGTGGCATTCTGGGAGGCGGTGTCCTGCGGGCAGGGCCTCTGGGGGATGCAGTATGGTTAATAGGCCTTTCATGGTCGGCCAACAAAGCCTTTTGTCCTGGGCTAATTCATCCTGCCCAGCATGGAGAGATGGAGAGGGGGAGCGGGGGGGAGGGGCACCGTGGAAGGTTTTTTGGGGTTGGGAGTCCCCCCTTCTTTTTTTTTTTTTCACTCCCCTCTTTCTACTCTGGAGTGTAGTGCAGGGTGGCGCTAGTGTGAGGGAGCCACATACAAACAGAGCCCTGCTTGGTAGCAACAACACCAAAACATTGGCAGAGCTTGCAAAGTTGCTGGCAAAGTGCAGCACAACACTGGAAAACACCCACGATTAATGACTCCTAGAAAACATCT
>OMNW01010543.1:0-10657 GCA_900303245.1 Selene dorsalis
AAGCGATCATTGAACGATCACATCAATATAATGACGCGATGAAGACGATAGTGTATTGACTATCATCATCAAATGATGTTATTTGTATCTGAGTATGTGTTTGATAGTCTACTATATGTCCAGTACCGTTGTTGGATAGATGGTGATTTATATCTGCCTTGAATTTAGGCTAATAAAGATATTTGGCACAGAGAGGTTTTTTTTTTTGTTTCATAGTGACTTAATATCACTCAGCAGAGTTATATTGACAGGATTTGACCTCAACCAGGGGCTGGAATCAATTTTTGGCAGGTGTAATACTCTGATTTATACATCGTAATGGCACTTTACTCATTTTTCAAGTGGTAAAAAGCACTGGTTGAGGTCAAAGCGTGTAAATATAACTCTGTTGAGTGATATAAAGTCATTTTGAGACAAAAAAAAAGTAAAATAAAAACCTCTCGGTGCCAAATATCTTTATTAGCCTAAATTCAATGCAGATATAAATCACCATCTACCCATCAACGGTACTGGACATACAGTAGGCTATCAAACACATAAACACAGATAAATATAACATCATTTGATGATCATTGTAAATACACTATCCTCATTATCGCATCGTTATATTGATGCGATCATTCAGTGATCGTTTCAATAACGCTCGATTATATTGTAGACATAAAACACGCATGACCGTGAAATCCGTTGAAATATGCGTTATCGTCTCACATATACACCATCTCTGTCATACTGGCTGTCTGAGCCTGATGAAAGCAGCCGTAGAGCCACATAAGATAACGCTTTTCAACTTTAACAGGCTGTGCGCGCTCCCGCCGACCGGAAATCCATTTCTGACAGAAATCAACTTTTAGCACGACACCTGTCTGATCTAAAAATCTCAGAAACTCACACGGTGTCCGATAATGGACACGGGCGCCGGTGAGACCCGTCGCTTTTTATTCTGCATAGAAATGATTAATATATATATATATATGGTTATGTGTGAGAAACCACGAGCTCCCCGTCCCAGTGTGGTTGTAGTGTAGTTGTAGGGTGTCCGTAGTCAGGGGGCCGGGCACTGACGCACTAACACACCCACCACTTCAACAACAGAGACAAGCTCAGCAGCTCCACACAGCAACTTCACAGTGATTTCAGACCGACATCCTATCATGTGTGAAGTTAATCGTGTTTTCAGCAGGTATCAGACATAGAGAGGGTCAGCCAGCGAGGCAGAGAGCCGACTGTAAGGACACACGAGTAACAACGCGTGAAAACATCCTGAAGTCGGCATGTCGCGGGCTGTTGGAGCCAAATAGTCGTTTCCTGAACTAACGGAGCAACTAGCTGAGCGTTACCGAGCTCAACAGACACGTAGTCGTCTTTAAACGGCTCCGGTGTTGCTAAACTATCACCAGCGGGTCGGTTTTGTTAACTCTTTAGCTTTACGGTAACTCGGGTCGGAGCCACAGTCTGTCGGAGAGGTCCACAGCTGGTCTGGTTACGCTGTTTCGGCAGCACCACACTCGGATAAGTTTACTTTACTGAAAACATTTTCTGTGTGTAAAGACAAAAACACACACTTACCGTGTCTCAGTGTGAAAACCAGCCACACGCACCTGTGTCGCACGCGGTCAAACACCTCTGTGGAAGTGGCTCGCATCTAACATTTAACAACAATGCAGTTGAAGACCATCAGTTGTAATGTTGCCGCCGAAGTGTCATTGCGCGCTCACAAAAAACACTTCCTCTTCGTACTTTACAATTAAAGCTGTAGTATCCTCTGCGTAGCGCCGGAGCGGCTACGCTTCACTTATTGTGAAAGGGAGATGACTACACTTCCGGTAGTGCACTGTCTATTTACCGGGCGCTTGACGCAGCCGCGGCACCAGCAGCGAAGACGTTCACGCAGGCGCGCTACGCGGATCTCGCGCCACCATTTTCTGCTTTTTCTTCAATCAGCTTAATTTACATACACCTGTGACGTCTGCGGGTTGTTGCCATGGCGAGGCTGTAGCGCAGAGAGCGGCTGTTTTATTCAGATTTATTTATTTCTCTCACTATAGCACACTATTCAAATTACAACTGCCTTTTGTGGACATTTTGTACAGCATCTCAGTTACTTATGTAACATAGGGCCTATCTGAAATATTGTTATTTAATTTAACATTTTATTTATTTTTGTATTATTTTGTAGTGACATTTCTTTTTATCATTTTTTTATAGGATAAAATGTGTTAGTACTGAAATTATTATTGTCCTCAACATCTGGAAATAGACTCATGTGGAAACTCTGATTTTAACTTGAAATATTTTATAAGATCTGAAATTGTGTGGAAATAAAAACCAGACGATTGTGAACACACAAGCACAAGCTTTCACACACAAGGTGCTTTTATTGAAATAGTCATAATAAATATCAGAAAAGAGTAGTCAGTCCAACACAGACATGAAACTCTTGTTTGTCTGATGACGTTGTCAGTAGCACTTCCTGCTTGAGCACATCCACTCAGGGTTAATACCACTGGTCACACTACACGTTCACGTAACAAATCCACCCAGTGAGAAAACTGCGTGTCAGTCTAGGGAGGAATCTCAAGAGTTCACATTGCATGTCCTCAGCGAACAGTTTGTACACAAACAGATCCAGTGTGAGATGGAGGACTCTGCTGCTGCTGTGACAGTCCTGCAGGTGAGGCGTGGAGAGCACAGAGGATTAAAACATGATAAAAACACATCAAGTGGAAATAGTGGTTACTGCTTTAAAGACATACAATGTTTCCAGTTATTCCACAGGGTTTTTTTTTTCAAACTCAAAACTACCAGTGTTGCTCTCAGCCTACCATGGACTAATATTAAATTAATAAATACAGGAAATCAAGACATGCAAAGAAAACCATGACACACCGTGTCCTTCACGGGCTCAGTGCTGGAAACAGCTAAAATCCTACAAGGAACTGTGGCTATAGAGATAACCACTTCTTGTTCCTTTAAAACTCATCTAGAATTTATTAGAGAGTCACAATAAATACACGTCAGTTAAAATGTCAACATGCACTAAAGACAATATTTACACCGGTTCTCACGCTACATGGCAACAGTGGCAAAATCTCTCATGCAGCAAATCAGTTAGAGAGAACAAGAGAAGTTATTTAGAGTTTCCTCTTGTCTCCATTGGCTGTGACTGGTATAGAAAAAAATATACAGTATGTGTGTGTTTGGTGGAGGTGGGGGCTGAAGTCTTTAATAATAAGTGGGACCCCTTTCCTTCCAGAGGTCATGCTGCATTCATGTACTATGGGAATTAGCAGCTTTCTTACAACAGTATTCTTAAAACTAATAAAAATACTGTATATTTCCTATTGTCAGCAAATCGCATATAATGATCAAAACCAACAATGAACTGATCCTAGAAACAAGAAACACTAAAATGACTTCAGTGCAGTAAATGCCCACGATGAATCAGTGAATCACCTGCGTATTAATTTTCAATTTCTTCCTGTTTGAGTGAATTTCAGCAGTTTTAGGAAATGACAGTTTTTCTAAGCTTTAATCTCATCCTAACAACATCCTTTAAAAACACTGAGTTTGAATTTCCAAGGTGGGGAAAAACACTTGACATCTGCCTGATGTTTGCCTTTGTAAGAGCACCAAGAACATTTGATCAAGCAGCTTTAACAAGCCAATGTTGTTTTTTGGTTTTTCTCAGAGACCAAAATGCAAAGATCAATATCAACCCCCAGTCTGTGAGTTAAGGACACAGTTAGGTTAATTCAGTGCACAGACCTAAGGATCAGACTGTCCAAATGGAGAAATAACCTCAAACACACTCAGAACTGTTCTCTGTGTGTTTTAACAACATGTATCTTATTTTTGAGCCTGGACATGAACAAATATGTAACAATTTGTGGTTTTGTGTCAAGCTAAACCAGCCTTTAAAACTCCTCACACTGTCTTGAAATTTCGGAAAATGAGACCAAGCTCACAACTAGGAACTCTAAATTCAAAAGGACATCTGGTGTTGTTCACCTCATAGGAGCTGCACTATCAGGATTCATGAGCTACGAACTGGTTTGGTTTTTTTTGAGCTGAGAATGTTTGAGTTACACCTCCAGCATGTGACAGGACTGATGCGTTTTATCTATGGACTGTGTTCCATAAATAGATCAAAACTGCAAGGTGTTGAGTCACTCTGCTGTTAGCGTCTCTACTTCAGAGGTTCCTTCACTGATTCAAAGAAGGGATCATTTTTGCTTAAGTGAGTAAAAGTTCATTCTTGACCTTGGGAATAACAGTTTGTCAAAACGATCTGAAGCAAAGTCCCTTTACTCGCTTTTTCCTAGAGCTTTCACCACAAATGAAGAGCATGAGGTGTCTGAAAGCTCAGGAAAAAACCAGTAAGTGGACTTTGAGTTCAGATTATTTTGTTAACCATTTTACCTGTTAATGTGATGACAATATTGGCAAAGTGACATAAACGAATGTATGAGGCAAACATGAATCTCTCTCACACACACACACGCACGCACTCACACACCTCTAACTTTGAAAACTTTAAGCTGAAAGATATAAAAATAAACGGCGGGCCAACACACACCCTTGAAATATCACACACACACACACACACACTTGGACAGCAGATTTAAAACAGTCAGGTCGATGCTTGTCCTTTGGTAGGAATGTCTGCAGCCACAGGTTGACCACCTGACACTGAGGTCAGCGTCAGTGTCCGTCCACAGGCTGGGAGCTGAGAAATGCCCAAAACAAGTCCAGTGACTCTCAGTGAAGAGAGGGAGGCGTGGAGAACTGGAGGCTCCACAGCACAGCGCTGTGTCGCTGTCAGTATATTACACAACAGACACAATCCTCCTCCCAGTGTGTCGCTCAGTCTCTTCTTGAGGTTGTCCTCCTCCTCCTCCTACATCCTGTAGGCATGCTAATGCTAACTGAGGATAGTGACAGTTCATCTACTTGTACCTACTGGAGGAGAGCTATAGCACAAAGGGAGAGGTCTGCTAGTCTGAAAGGGGTCGTACAGAGTCCAACCACTGGGGTCCTTTGGGTCTGATTTCTTCCTTCCAGACCACCAGTTCATCCCAGTAAATCCACATACAAAAGACATAAGGTGAACACTGACTGATAGCTATTTGTTACAAAACTACATTGGCATTACGTGTTAATGCCATCTTGAAATGCTCTCTTGTTTGTTTTGATGAAAATATACATCTTTCCCCCCTTACAGTCAAATGAAAATGCTGAAAAAGTGAATTTCCTACAAACAAGTATCTGTCTCTGTATCAAAACCCTGGTGAATCTTCTCCCGCCATCGTTTTCCAAAACCAATTAAAACACACCAGTGAGCCACCAGGTGACATGTTCCCTTATCAATATGAACACACTCTTGTTTAGTTTGACTCTATTCTGCACACACACAGTCGTGCTGCTACAAGTAAGACACCATATGTGAATTCATCCACCTCTGAAAATATTCCCGGTGCATTACTTTGCATGTTTCAGGAAATGAACTAGCATTTATTTTTGGAAGCGAAACTTGTGAGGTGTTTTTAAAGATTTTTCTTCAGGAGCCAATGAGCTACGTGCAGGGAAACCAGACATTAATAAGAGATGTGATGGTTTTCTTAGTGTACTGAAGTGAACTGAAACCAAAGGCTGCTGGGAAAGGTAGTCAATCTGAAAACTGTATGTGCAGAAAATTGGACACAGTAAAGTTAAGGATTTGGGATTTGTTGTAATAGCATAAAATAAGATACTGCAGTGGCTGTAATTGAATGAAAACAGTCTTTCAGAGCCACAGGGTGGGGGGTGGGGCAGTTCGGGGTTATAATGCCACATCCAAGCTTCTCGTTGATCCAAAGTCCTGAATTCTCACATGAAGCAATGGAACGTTTTGCTTTGGTTACTCACTAATAAATAAGTTTTATTGCCCCTCATCTGTCTGTCAATCCCTCCATCCCTGGTAATCTGAGCTAAAAGAGGGCAGAGCAGGTGGAGCTGGAGATGGAGCTGGAGCTGGAGGTGGGGGAGGTGTGGAGGGAAATGACTGGCAGACCAGCTCCTGGGGTTAAAGGTCGATGCCCTTGACCAGCGATGACTCCAGTGTGATGGGGAAGTCGTGCAGCGTCTCCAGGACCTGGATGAGGGTGTTGACAGTGGTGCGGTCTCTGAGGAGAGCAGTGTCCTCATACATCCTCAGGATGACCGGGCACTCCACCAGCAGGGGGAGCCACTGGGGCAGCAGCCGGTCTCTGCAGAACACACAGGGCATATCACTCAATCACTCAATCTATCAATCACACCTTATTTGTACAGCAATAAAAACAACAACCTCCACACTGATCCACACACACAGAGCAATAAAAAAAGCTATAAAGAAAAAAAATAAAACTAACACAATAATAACAACAGGAACCGAGGAAGCTTTATTGTGAATCTCATGAATTTAAACTGAGGTAACCAATACAGGAGAAGAATGAAAGAATGATAAAATATTAACACAGAGAAAATAATCCAGTAGAAGAAAAGGACAGTCTTAAAGGTAAAAAGTAGAATTCCACTGAACCAGTTACTACGCAAGGTAAAATTAGATGTTAATAATGTGAAATAATTTTATTTAATTAGACTCATGTCTTGACTGTCTCTGCACATGTGCAGTGTGAACAGATACTACACTACATACAGTAAAGGGCTCGAGCAGCTGATTTATAAATGACCCACTGATTATTCATCAGGGAAGCATCCTGAGTTTAAATATTTAAGACTAACATTTTGTATAAAAAACATTACTGTCCTTTTGTTTTAGTGATGCCTGGTTGTAAGTAATGTGTTAATTCTGCCAGTAGGTGGTGGTAACACACAGAAAAGCTGTTTGCAAACCAAATGAGCAAGATACACCAGCTTTAACTGAGTAGGTCTCTGACCTGGCTCCGAGGCAGACCAGCAGTTGGAACTTCCCGTCCTTGCCGATGCTCCTGGGGGTGGAGTTGATGGCGTTGATGTAGTGACAGAATGAGTGACAGGTCATCCCCAGGGGCTGAGCGGTCTCCTGAAGGTCCCCCATCTGGTCAGCGGACTCCATGTAGGCAACAGCCTTCTCTGTATACGAGAGAAGAAGAAGACGTTACACTCACAGAGCCTCCTTCTGTGTGTCCTGGGTCAAGCTGTTATATTTGCCAGACGCCGGACAGTTCATTTTTACAGCAGCAGGGGGCACCGCAGCTCCACACTCACCCATGAAGTCCCACACGAACACGGTCTTCTGGAAGAGCCGCGCAGACTTGAAACCATGATGGAAAAACTGTTCCAGAGCTGCGACCAAGCTGCTCTCTCCACACAGCAGCACAGTCAGGCTGCCCCTCTGCACACGGGAGAAACATCCACACATCAGGATATCAAAGCACAGAGGAGTGACAGGAAAACACTAAAATAAAGTCAATATCCAAAATACAAATATGAACTTTCTAAATGATTGAATAAAAGATGGATGCAGCAGAGGGTTACATCCTTTTTAGTCCCGAGAGTCAAACTCCAAAAACTCTTTCCTATTCGTCCCATAGTCCAACTACAATCCATTAATCCAGCCCTTAAATTCCTGGAGGTTTATGACCTCCACCTGCTGCACCAGCTGAGTGGGTTTTAGTGACTTCATTGCACCAAAAATTTAAGATGCCCCTGAATGTGATTCAGCATTTTCGGCAGATAAAACCTGTACAGGTCAAATCCTGCAGGATTAGGAGTCTTGCAGTGTCCTTCTGGCCTGCAGCAGGTTTTCACAGCTTGGGGGTGAAACATCCTTTGATTACATGAAACCAGTGTTGCCTGGTTCACAGTGTCCTTCAGGATTCACCCTCCACTCTTTATCCTTTTCAGAAGTATGCTCAGACAATCCATTTTGTACAGAATCAGCAGTTTCCTCTGGGGTGACACCAGAGCAGCTGTGAAACACGACTGTACCGACCAAACCACGAGGAACATCGGAGGACAGAGACGACACAGCCCTCTCAGTTTAGTGATGTGAATGATTCAGCTAATAAACGAAATGAGTATTAAACAGGAAATCAGACTCTTCTGAGGATCAGCCACTCACCTCTTTCTCTGGCTTGTGGAAGTGTTTGATGATGTTGTTCACCGCCTCCCCGATGGCCTCCTGGATTTGAGCTGAAGTTGGTTCTGGAATCAGGAAAAACAGAACACCCCAACCAATCAGAAACGCCCCACCACAATCTCATTCATATTTTCATTTCCTTTCAAATTAATTCACTGCATTTGCAATTACCATCAATCAGTCAACTAAAAATAAATTGCCTTGATTAACTTGATATGGTACCAATCTATTAAATGTAAATATAAATGGAAGCATTTGAGTCTAAAATCATTCTTATTGGACACTATGGACTGTTAGGGAGAAATCCATGGTTGATGCTGAGAGAAGAAGGAAGCACTAGAGTCCTTTTTTTTACACTGAAACAAGTTTTATGATGTGAAATATAATGATAATACGACAGAAAACTGTAATTTGTTATGTTATGTTAATTTTTTGATTATATGAAGTAGGTACTGACTGGATCCTCGTCCGGTCATCGAGGTGATGCTGATGCGTCTGGTCTGGGACGGTGAACGCTGCGGTGGGGGCGTACGGGACCCTCTCCCAGAATCCTCCTCTGCGCTGGACACCACCAGCTCACCGATCAGCACCCTCTCCAGGCTGCCGTCGTCCACGCCCTTACCGAGCCACCGACCACACGGGAACCTGGAGGGAGACAGAGAAGATGAGTTTCAACACTCAATCTTTTCTGCTGCTGAGTGTGTGTGTATCAAAACCTGATATGTGAGTCTTCTAACCCACCCACAGAGCTCTGGTGTTCCTGGCTGACATGTTCCTTCATGTCCATGAACAGTGTGTGTCACTGTAGTTCACACAGTCCTGTTGCACATACTCATGAGAGCATCAAATGTGGATCAATCCACCACATGTTCCACATGAATGCAGTTCTGGTCAACCACTGTGGGGTTGCATCTAATGATTATTTTCATCACTGGTTTATCTACAGACTTTTTCTCTGGCCAACAGAAAGTCAGAAACACTGAACATGTCTATCAAAATTTACAGGGTCTAAAGTCATGTCTTTTCAAATTTCTTGTTTTGTCCAACCAAGAGTAAATGAAACTTTAGAATTATAAAAAAGCAAATTTTAAGAGGCAGCAATTGATCATTTATTGGTTTTCTGTTTGACAAATGGATTAATGCATCCATTGTTCCAGCCAGGTGTATATATTTGACAGCTGTTTATGTCTTCGCTTTAAAGTTTCATTACTTGACTTCTAATATAAAAACAGAGTTAACAGTCAGCAACACAACTTGAGCCTTGTTACCTCAAGTCACAGAGCGCAGGAGAATCAACTGAGGACACATGAGTGAAAGAAGGCTAATATGGGCCAGGTGTAAACACATTTTGATCTCAGTTAACACCTGTTAAGTTTCACTGACTGGATCTCGTAGTTTGTGATGCTATCACACACAAGAAGACTCACAGACATCTCAACACCTGCTCTAGTGCTCAACACCACCTGTGTGCTAGTTCCTGCAACAGCAGGTGTGTCCAGGACCACATTATGCCAGTGATAACACACACACACACAAAAAGTGAAAACAATACCAGCGACATGCTGTTGCAGCTTTTAATAAATACGAGTTAAGTAAATTTTTATTGAGCAGTTTAGTTATTGAAAGGCATTTTTAGAGTCCAGTGAGAGCTAAACCAAAGTGGTGCTGGTGTGTATCTGGTCAGATTTATCTGTTTATCAGGAACAATACATACAACATTGCCACAAATAATATGGAAATTGTGATGTATATAAGACGTCTAGCTTTAGCTAATTTGCGGTCTTTGAGATGTGAGGGACAGTGAATGAGAGAGGAGGCAGCCTCCACTCACCTGTATGTGTGTCCTGTGATTTCATTGCGCACCATGACGCAGTCCACCAGCCACTTGGCCAGGAGCCCGGCGTTATCATGACCCAGCTGCACCGTGGTCAGCTTCCCCAGGTTCTGACACTGAACACACACAGAGTGGAAAGACAATGTCAATTCACTCTGCAGCAATAAACCCCACTTTATATACTTTATACAACTACAACCTGCTGCATTTCAATATAACAAGCTCTGTTTTATTGCTGCATTCCATCTCTCAGACTACAGATGTGTATATAAATTATCACTGCCTCCCCTTGCACTGAATCTTTTAATGTAGTTTAATATGATTTTACTATTTGATGTTTCTTCATTTTATTGTCCTGTTTAATTCAGACACAGAAATGAGATTTAGTTCAGTACTGGACCCTTTTCAAGAAGCTATCCCAGCATGCAATGTACTGCTATTTCAATTGCAACCATAACATTAAGCTACATTAAACACTTGTCTTTTGTTCACATCTCTCAGTAGGTTTAAGATAATAATTACAGTCCAGGCAGGAAGTGTAACACACACTAGTGTTTGAGGTCAGGGTGGAGCTGCAGCTAAACTAAAGCTGGTGTTCTATTCTTCTTCTGACTTCAGTCATGACCTGATCCAAACTAAAGTGGGTGCCAACGGTGCCCACAGGGGGTGGAAAGGTAAATGCTATGGATGGAAAAGATGGATGTCAAAGAGAGGGAGGG
>OMNW01010554.1:3669-27165 GCA_900303245.1 Selene dorsalis
TGTGTGTATACGGGTATTAATCTCAGTTTCTAACACTTGTGTGCTGCATCTACCCATTTATTTGGGAGTGTGTGTGTGTGTGTGTGTGTGTTTGTGTGTGACCGCTCTGCCCAGAGACCCACCGCAAGGCCGAGGCTCATCTTGTCAAAGACGGGCAGATGTTAGCGGATATTTCTAGTCTCTGGCAGATAAATAAATAATGGAACACTGGTTTGATTTAGACAGAGATGAAAGCTTTAAGAGCTGAGCTTTTTACAGCTGTGCCCTGGGAGACAGACGGAAAGGGAGAGAAAGAGAAAGTGGCACCATGCAAACATACACAACCATGTCCCACCGCTCCGGAAATAAGTCCATCACTTTAAAGTGCAGTTGTTGCACACCTTGGATCATTGTACACTGTATAATGTCTGTGCCAAATCTGGCTTATTAAATTCTTATGGGTGCTAGTCATCTGCATTTCATAAAAAATTCATGCGATATGCAGCCCAAAAACATTTTTTCAACTTTTCACACAAGCTCCCACAAAAGCCTTCCTCTCTGTGGATGCACTCTAGAGAAAAACGTGCAGAGGAAAGAGAGGGGCAAATGAAACAGGAAGTTCTAGCCAGTGAGCACGGGGAGTTTATCTCCACTCCTCTGTCTCTTTTGGTCTAGACAGAACTATCTTTTTAAATACGAAGGAAGAGGAAGTTGTAAGAGAGGGCCTCTAGGCAGAGGAAGGAAGTGAAGGGGCTGTTTGAAAAATTATCTTTTCTCTCTCCACATCTACTCCTCTTATTCACCTCCTCTTCTCTCTGTTAGCCTCAGCAGACTGCTGCCTGGCTGCTAGGAACTACTGCTCACTCCAATAGAGAGAGTTGCTTGTGTGTGTGTGTGTGTGTGTCAGACTGAGTCCTGGTGGGCCCACAGACTCAAAGACTGTGGCTTTTGTCTGCCTTTGATTACTCCTATGAATTATGCATCCTGCACCTCGCTGTTTGTGACCATGTGTGTCTTTGAGCGTGTGTGTGTGTGTGTTTGTGTGTGTGTGTGTGTGTGTGTGTGTGGAACCAGGCCAGACACTGCAGTGTTTAGTGACAGTGACTGATACTGCTTCACCCTTCACCCACAGACTCACTCAGAGACTCACAAATACCTAAAATAGAAAAAACATATACTTACACAAACACACACTAGTAGATACAGTAACCAGTTCATTGGGTACACTTAACAAATGTAAGCTAATTCAACAGTCACAGCATCTGTATTTTTTCCCAGTATTTACTAAAACTGAAGTGCTGATTATTTTATTGCAGCACTGTTGTATCCACCCACATTGACTTTAACAAGGTAAACTGACATCACATTGTAAACAAAACCCACAAAACCCATGAGCTTTAAATCTGTTGGTTGAGGTGCACAGTATCTGCAGCCCATGACAACACACAGTGTTGCAAAAACCTGAGCTACAAAGAAAGATTATGTAATTTTTGTTGCTGGACATTGGTCACCATGGTGACTGGTGGCAACTAGAGAATGATGGAAAACGCTAAAATGCAGCATAACAGTAGCACAGGTATAGAACATTTAAAAAGTTAACTACATGAGCAGAGGTGTGCTAATATCAGCCACCATAAGCTACAGGGTGGGTTGTCTCCTCCACTGATGCAAAGATGCGATGGCAACAGGTCGGACTCGAACCCAGTCCACCAGGTGAACCCCCAGTGCTGTCCTGCTGTACTGCTCTACTGCTGCGGTCTATCACAGCACACAGAGATTGTCAGTTCACCACTCAATGATAAACCTCTTCAGTCCACTTTTATGTGATCAAGTTACTAACAGCACTTTGAAGACATGATGAGACGATCCTGGATGATCCAGGACAATACAAGGATGTCACAGGACGTGTGGCAACAACAGCAGCAGGTCATAGCTGACCATGTAAGGGTCAGTTTACAGTGAAGATAGATAGTTTGTACACTGTGTTGTCCGACCTCAGAGGAAAAAAGCGTTGAGCTGCTCAGAGCGGCTGTAATAAAAGGCTGGCTGACAAGCCGACTGTGACATTGTTGCATTCAGTTGTTCACATGAAAAGTGACAGACCTAGAAGTGTAACAAATAAAAAATGAGAGCTAGAGAGAAACGTTCGATCCTTTGCTCTTCTCTCTGCTCAACTGATCCAACACAGCACCGACTGGGTGTGAGTAACAGACTGCTGCTTTTTAGAGAGTTTGTTTTTCCTGGTTTCTCTTGGATGAAGAGAGCTACGACCGTCCAAGTGTAAACTTCTAACTTTGGCCCACATGCAACATTCAAGCACAGCACTCTGCTGATCGTAACTTTTAATAAAGTGACCTTCTGCTGTTGCAGAAGGTCACCACACTTAGTCACCACATCCATCCATCATCGTCCGTGTCCTCTCTCCTGCATCAGGCCTCTGCTGCTGAACAGGATGTCAAGGAGAGTGTGGAGCATCCCCTCATTCACGGCTGAGGAAATCCCACAAGACATCGTGTCTGCTGTGCATACAGACAAATGGGGGCCGGTCGGGTGTTTTGAAATATGCAGTGGTTTGTACTGTAGCTGCTGAGACGCAGCATAGTCATAGCTCTTACTGACAGCCTACCAGGTGATGCATCAAGGCAGCTGTCTTTTTTCTCTCAGCTTTTTTTTCCTCTGTTGCATTCTGACTCTGTCTTCCTCTCCTGCAGCACCTCAGTGCTGGCGGCGGGATATTCAGAAAGAAATACGAAAAAGGGGGGAGAGTATTCGAATGAAAGAAAAAAAGGAGATGGAAAGGTTGAAAGGGTGACTGCGGTGTTGTTTCAGCTGTGGAAGAAAAATGGCTGCAGTAAAAAGAGAGCGAGAGAGAGAGAGAGAGAGAGAGAGATGTGGGGCGGGATATGAGGAAAGGCTGAACAGAGATAGAAATTGAAGAAGAGATCAACAAAGGGAATCCATTCAGACCAGACGCTGGTTTTCACTCTGACATTGTGCTGCTATCGAGATCCATCCATCTCAGACACAATGCAGCAGCCTCTCCAGCACACACCACATTTACACCAGATGAATGATACAGTCTTTAAGATACAGAGCTGCGATGTCTCCCTGCAGCTCAGCGGGGGACAGCATGCACAATGTCAAGCCTCCTCCACTCTTATAGGTTACATTCTCCCCACACCTGTTCTCCCTGTCCTCGGCTACCATGGTTCACTTTCTCTATTCTCAACAGGAGGCAGAACAAGGTAAGATAAGCCACGTTGTTTGGCGGTACTTCTGCTCATATTGTAAAAACCACCCTGGATTTATGTTTGTCGTTCCCTATCAAACTTAAAGGTTCCTCGGAGACGACGTAAAATTGGTCGTTTAGCTCAACTCACCATATGGCAGAGGAAACAAAATAAAGAAACCTTTAAAAAAATAAAAGACTGAAATATATGAAGCACAAGCAGGGCCACATACAGTTGTGCTCAAAAGTTTACATACCCCGGCAGAATTTTTGCTTTCTTGGCCTTTTTTCAGAGAATATTAATGATAACACAACAACTTTTTTTCCACTCATGGTCAATGGTTGGGTGAAACCATTTATTGATAAATTTATTGTGTTTTCTATTTTTTAATCATAATGACAACAAAAACATCCAAATAACCCTGATCAAAAGGCCAAGAAAGCAAAAAGTCTGCCAGGGTATGTAAACTTTTGAGCACAACTGTATGTGGTTATCATCAGCAGTGAGGCAGGAGACATTCAACGAGCTCAGAGTGCTGCTGCATTAAAACGCTGTCTTTCTGCAGAGTCAACGCTCCCCACTGGAACAACAAAAACTTTGCACTGTTGCAGAAACCAGAAATGTGGCTTGAGCGTGGAGACAAGACAAGATGCATCCTGTGAGGGCGAAACGTTATGTAACGTTTATTTGTCCTTTGTTTGAACCTTCCGAGCACACAGAGACAGACCATCTGTGGCCGCAGCACTGTCTCTTATAAAGACGGTTGGTGGTGTAAATGCGAAGGGGATTTAACAAATACCGAAGGTCTATGGGTTAGCTACACCGTCTCTAAACTTAGCGGTTAAAAACTGCACAGCTTGACGGTTTGAAAAGTGTGTGGTGAGCCTTTATTCGAATGATGTGACAAGATGAGTAAATGTACAGATATATACAGACGCCCAATATATCTGTACATTTACTCATTTTCTCACATCATTCAAGTCGTGCTGTCTGTTTTCTTGTCTTTTTTTACTCATCACATCGTCACTTCAACTCTTCTTTGGTTGTTCTTCAACATCCTCCACAAGGTCTAAGCCCCCGAGTGATGAAACAGAGAGTAAAGGCAGAGACTCCCCCTGTGGATACTCTGGTGTTAACATCAACTATGGAAGATAAAAAGTTCACTCCTGATCTTGTAAATACAAGATACACAAGGCAATGTCTACTTTTGTCTGACTGGTTGGCCTGGTTGCAGCAGAAAAGGAGAGTAAGTTGAACTTGAACTGAATTGATTTTATGGTGAGATTCCCATTTGCCTGCCTACCAGGTGTTGGATAGGGCTCATGTGCCTCTACAAATCCAGCATTGCAAACCAAGCTCATGTATTAAACATAGCTTCTTCATGTCAAACACATGAGTTCTAAGCGTGTCCCTTCCAACACATTCTGCATGTGCTCAGCTTGAAATAATGAAAGAAATCTGCCTGATAAAAAGAGGTGACACTTCTAAACCATAGGCTTAATCTACCCTGTTGTCCCCTCCTACGACATAAGAGGAAAGGTAAGTTAAGCAAAAGGAGCATCACATGCTACAGGTGTCTTCTCACGTGTTTTCACAAGAGGAAACTTCATAGAATTTGCTCCTTTCTTAATATAAATTGTTGGCTGCAAATTCGTGTGATGTTCCTCCATTCAATACAATCCAGCCAGCGGGCGGCAGATCCCTCCCTGTCCTCCCTGCTTGTGTGTATTGTTGAATGTTTGACAAGTCACCTCTGCCAGTCTCTAGCCTGCAGACACAGGACTGGCAGAGCCACCTACGAGCCTCCCTCAGCGAGATTTAATGGACTCCCACCAAGAGGCAGTTAACCAAGCCGCCATTTTGGGTAGTCCTTGCGGTCTCTGTGTTGTGTGCTTGTTTTTTCTTTTGTAACCACTTTACTGCTGGTGGGGCTACAGTAGTAAAAGCACAGACTTGTTTTACTGGAGTCAGCCTCCGCTTCTTTGAATGTTTGATTTGCCAATGTCCATCGTGAAGGACAGAGGTGGGAATGTTTTGTCCTCTGTACTCACAATGTGAGTTTAGAGCACACTGTGAGGTATCCCAGCATGCTTTTTTTTTTAAATACCGAGCAATTGTAGGTGAGAAATTGATGCTCTCCTGCTTGCGGGCTAAAAGAGAGGTTGAACTGTGTCAAACACTCTGAACAATCATGGTGTTTAATGAGGTAACCTTAGATGTGATAATTGTGTTTTGGTGTCAGTCATCTCCCCATCTCGCCTCATCCTTTCCCATGTGTGGAGTGGAGGGGCTGTGATGAATTTACCTTGTCAGTGGTTTGTCGTAACTGCTGAGTTCTTTCACGTCCCTCTGCTGTGTGCCTTATGAATACTGATGTTCCAACTGTGTGTGTGCTGGGGTCTGTTCCTCTACTGAATACTTAGTGTTGCACTTTATGTCAGTGTGTGTGTTGAGAGAGACTTTGTCTATGTGTGTCCTTGGGTTTGAATTGTGTGTTCATGCGCATGCATGCGGATTAAGTTAGGTGGTGACTGATGGCATGTCCATGCTTGGCTATCTTCTCAGGCTGTGTGAGTGACGGGAGGGAGAGACTGTGCAGCTGAATAAAACATGAGCTCAGACACACTGTCAGCAGACACAAGCCTCTGCTGGATGACATGACAGATGTGCGTGAGAAAATTCCTGCTCCTCCATAAGTTTATATTGAAAAATTAATAAAAATCCTACATTTTACATCTTAAAGCAAGGAAGATTTTTGTGCCAAAGTTTGTGTGGGCCAACGGGGGGGGCAATAACATAAGGTAATGCTGACGTGCATTGCTATTGAATGAAATAGTAGTGAACATTCATTCATTTGTCGATCCATAATTTAGCAGCTGGCAAGTAAAAAAACATGAATACAGGTCGGACCTCTCACTTCAGTGACGTTACAGTACAGTGCTGCAAATGGGTAAGGACCAAAAAAGGTGAGTAAATGAAAGTTATTTCTCTTGAGACGACGTCTTTCCACATATGGGCTTTCTTCACCTTTCAAACGGGGCAGAGCTCTGTGGGAAACAATAGGAGAGACACAGGCCGAGGGGAAAACACTGGAGGGAGAAGCAGAACCATGGAGCTGTGCACCGTGACGTACATGAAAAAAATGCCGGAAATCCGGCACCATGACGGAGAACTTTAAGCCCTGACATTAGCATAGAGCGATGTTAAAGTTACTGTCTCGCAGAGCTGATAGTGTGGCTTCAGTCTTATTTCACAGTGATCTTCATTTTCCGTTCAATCACCACTTAATATAACATCATGCGTGTCACAAAATGGCTAAGTGCAAGTAAGTTTATTGTTGTATTTGTTTTACTCAGATGGTTTTCATTTTCATTTTGTAAGAGGCAGCCTTTTTTCAGATTAGGCTGTGATTTAGCACTTAGTCACTTAAATAATAACAACACAGACAACTATGATTAAATCATTAATTTGTGACAGCCTGAACATGCGTACTTACTCATGTATGTCCTCAAAGAGAAAGCAATGAATCATAGAGAACTGTATAGGCCTATAGGTTTGTGCACAGAATATCAAAGCTCATTTAATTCAATTCTTTCTGCAGCCACATCGCCTCAGGGAGGAGAAATACATATGCAGCCCAACAAAAAAAAGTAAACCCTTTAATAGATATAGACAATCTCCTCCATGTGGCACAGAGGTAAACATCACGCACAGCTGAGTTATTTATGACTAACGTATGGTACGCAGTGTTCTGTCTCTCTGCCTCACTCAGCTTAACCTTGCCACATCCATGAGACATCATCTCGCCAATATGTTTTCTGAGTCTAATCTCCTCCTTCCCTCTGACCCAATCCTCTTCTTTAATTCTCCGCCGCCTCCTCGTGTCATCACCCCCTGGCCTATTTTCCTATGCACGTTTTCTCACGTTCCCTTCCCATCACCGCCCTTGCCTCGTTCCTGTCTTTCATAAGCGGCCGGTGGTCTCCTGTTAGCCCCTCTGTCGGTGGATTCCCACTGATGAGACACTGGCTCTTAACACCGACGGCACATCTGCCGAGGCTCAGATAAGTACACTCATCCTAAGTATGCTTCAGCTTCACTCAAGTACACATCTGACGAAGCCTTGAAAGTGCACGTTGACCGGACCAACTGATTACTGCAGGGGCGCTGACACCAGATCAGTCTGGCTTCTTAACTAAAATGAGCGGTATAGTGAAAACTTTAATCAAGCAATCAAGCCCCTTCCCTTTGAATGAAAAAGCCAATGAGTATAATTAAACGACTAGTTATCAGATTATTTAAAAGACTTGAGGGTGGGAGATTATTTCATTTCAGCTCAATTAAGGAATGAAATTTCATGTTTTCCATACCTGTTATTGTCAACAAATCCCACATGCATGCTTTCTTCCCATCAAACCAACAAATACTCCAAAACACTTAAGGTTAGGCTGGGTCTAACACACCAAACAACTTGATAAGGTGGGAGACTCATCACATTTGAGTTAAAATAACCTAAGAATAACATTCTTAGCTCATGGGTAAAAGAAACAAGCGTTGACTGTCAGTGGCAGATGTCCAGGAGTGTCTTGCATGCCAAAGTAGCTTTCCTCTCTCTGTCTGGACTCTAAAACAGCTTCTTTAACAAAGTCACTGTGTTTCTGAGAAAGGTCACAGTAAACACTGCTGCTCAAGGTCCTCGTCACTTCACAAATGACTGATAACCGTTTCTTCTGAGACTACAGTGTTAAAAATGCTGCAATGAAACAACTGCTTCATTTAAATACTTTTTCCTAAAACAATTGGACACTGCAGTTTTCAGTCAATTATAATCAAACTGTGGTAATTAGTGCAGTTGCTGGGGACTACTTCACACAGTGGATTAATACACACATTTGGTGCAGCACTGAGAATTTACAGCTAAAAGGCGTGTGGAAGAAAGAACATGTTCCTTGTAGCCTATAAATACTGTCGTAGTAAAGCGGCTCTATTTCATAAAGCACACAATGATTACTAAGTGGACTGGATGGATTCATTAATCATTATATTGAACAAAATGATATACTGACCCTACTGTATATATTAGCACTGACTCACGACTATTGGCAACATTGATCATTCTTCTGGTTATGCTGTTGATTAAAAGATCAGCTGTTTGGTAGCAGTAATGAGACTTCTTAAATCTCAAAGATGCATCTTCAAATTGTTTCATTGACAGCCCACCCCCCAAAAATACACAGTTTATATTTGTATATTTTATGGATGTTTGGTATTTAGCAATATGTAGACATATGTGGACAAGAGTTATGTTTTGTTTTGTTTTGTCATGGTTGGTATGAGCTGTAATAAGCATCTATTAATGCATTTGTTTTACAACTGTGACCAGGATCTACTGACCTTGCCCTCTCCTGGCAATACAGAAAAACAGAGCTGTAATCGTACAAAATAACTTATGAGAATTCACAGCTGCTTATGGATAATGTACATTCATAAACAGTTGAATATCTTTAAAACTGCTTCAAAACTAGATTGCAGACCATTTATTAAATGACTGTATTTTGCTTGTAAAAGCTAAGTTGGTAAGTAAATATTTGACTATTTACTCCACCACTGGTTGACTGTTCCAGTTGTACTAATTAATGAAGTGTTATCATGCTGGGTCACATTGTGCTTGCTATGTGTTGTTTTCGGGGGCCGGTGAATCAACCTGAGTACGTTCATCGTTTAACTGCAGCAGCTTTTTAAACTGTGACATTAGACCTCACAACGGAGCACAGGGGCCCCTTTTAATGTGAATGTGCGTGTGTGATGCCCCTTTGCTTTCCCTGCTGCCTTTGAAGAAGGATGCCGGTGAAATGCTAATTACCTCTGGCCACGAGGCCGGACGTGCGCATAGTTCAAAGGCTGGTCTGGGCGCAGCCGAGCCTCAAAGTACGGAGCTGAATCTGTTACGCTCCGAGTCTCTTCAACTACCGAAGGCCAATGCCTCAGTAGAGACACTCTCTCTGCCCGCTTTCACTACATGTATAACACCCCCCTCCCCCTCCAGTGTGTGGGTATGAGTGTGTCTGTGTGTCTGTGTTCAGGGCCTTGTGCGCATATGCTTTTGTTAGCCTCATGAAATGAGAGGCTCTTGTCCTCAGTGGCCGTATAGTGGAAGACACTTTAGTCTCCATGATGCTGCAGATTTGAAAGCTACACTCTCTACACGCTCCCTCTCTCTGCCTGTCTGTACGTAGTGTCCTTTTAAAAGCGACACCACATCCACTGCACTTCCAAAAAAATCCTGCTGTGTTGTTTTGACTTCTTTATTGTTCCCTTGTCAATCTGGTTCAAGAACATTGTCTTGGTTGTAGTGTCGGACCGATCCCTCTGGTTCTCAGCTGGTGATGTCTGCACAAGTGGGATGAATAGCCATAAGCTGAGGCTGCATTGCACTGCACCAATCATGTTTATGTGTGTGTGTGTGTGTTGGGGAGGTAACAATGTATGACAGGTAAATAGAGGTCACTTCCTGAAGGAGGATAACAGGAAGATTCACGGGCAGGAAAGCTACATGCACACATATATGCATACACACACTCTCTCACACACACACATACGCACGCACACACACACGCACGCACACACACACACCAACTCTGCCTCCGCAGGTGATTTATGAAATGTGTCGGCTTTGCAAGTGTTTGCATTTGAGGGAGATTTTGATGTATCACCCTTGTATGCCCAGTTCCAACAAGTTTCTGCTGAACGTATTTTCATTGCTCTTGACAAAAGGTGTGTATGTGCGCATGTGTGTCGACTGTATAGCAGAAGGGCATGTGGTACAGGGGACTCTCGACATTAGATCGAGCTTGCCGTTTCATCAATCAGTGACGAAGAGAGAATAATTGCCCCAGTTTGCTTCTGACAGTTCACTGTCTGTAATCGTTTAGGAAAAAGCCAGCATCACACTGTATGTAGGTGATCACAGACACACACAGACAGAGAGTGGCTGCACACATGACATGTCCATCACCAAAAAAGGACACACGATTGCTGTGATTTTAAAAAATAAATAAAGTTAAGAAGCTCTGACTGTGCTATTTTTGGCTGAGTCTTGTCCTGGTTTGGTGTCTGTGACTGAAGCAATAAGCGACGCTGAGGTGATGAGACATCATTTCTAGTTTCATCTCTGAGCTTGGTCCCATCCAGCTGATGCTCTGTTCTTAACAGAGGCCTGAATGAATCTTTCATCATTTTACATTTTTTAGATACCTGTGTCAGTGAACAATCTCTAATTAAAAAGAAATCAACATGTCTTGTCTACTTACATCTCCAAACTGGGAAGGTGACTCCAAAAGTTTATTGGGTAAGAACAGGCTGCAGGGGGCCTGGCACCAGCAGGAGGCCTGCTATGTTAAGAAACTTGGAGCATTGTATTTATTTTCACAATGTTCAGCACATCTGAGTCTACAAGCTCCTTCACAGTCTGCTGCCTCTGAGCAGGCCAGAGCCAGAGTCAGTTCAAGCAGAGTACATTCCTTGTCCGTCCCTCAGTTTGACTCTGTCAGAGGAAACATGGAGATGAATGGAGATGAGGTGCCACAAAACACCTCACCATGCAACTTAAGTTAATGTGGTAAGAAAAGAATACAGTGACCAGTGGGAGCCTGCGTGGTCCACAAGAAGTTAAATAGTTGTCTGAAGTTTTAACATCCCAGATTCTTATGTTTGGCCCAGATCAAAAACACCACCGTGGATGGATCACACAGTGAAGCACATACATGAGCTGATCAGTCAGGAAACTAAGGATGGTCTTAGCTAACCTCTGACTTCTGGACTACTCAGGCCTTATCAGGTGGCCAGTAAACCAGATGGATAGGGCACAGGGAGAATCCTGATCCTGATCTTAAAGGTCTGAACTAAGCCAAGTCAACTACCTTTTAAATCCCATGAAAAGGCCAAAACGAGAAAACATCTTTGTGGCTGCTGATTTCTGTGGTTTCACAGAGATGGCGTTAATAAGTGTCCTGAAGAGAAAAGGTGTGACACTGCTCCGTGGATACTTCACCCGTCATCATCTTTGGCAGAGATTCAACAGGCTCAAGGCCAGAGATTAATCAAATCAACAACAGACAGAAGAGGAGGGGAAAGTGCGGAGGATGGAGCGGCTGTTGCCATGACATTTTCAATCCATTGATATATCATTGATTAGGAGAGTTTACCTGTGCGCCGTCTTATTTCTGCTGCAGTAGCTGATGCGGTACTTGCAGAGGGAAGGTGCTGGCGAGATGCGGGATAAGAGATTCTTAAGTGTTGGACAGCATCTCTGAAAAGGACTGGGTCACATAGCTGCTCACCTGCCCAGACAAAAGCTGGCAGGAACCTATGCAGCCCATACCACGTCTGCAACGCTCGCCTCTCTCCTCTCCCTCTCGCCTCATCCTGCCCCTGCTGTCAGCTGAGCGGGGGTGGAGTGGCTGCGTGGCCTCTGCATGGCAAACAGTTCAAGGAGAAGGAGGAGGGGACATGCAGCTCTGATGTAAGTGATTCCATTAGAGGGCGTTGACACTGGCATTACAGGCTATTGACACGGCCACAGGTATTAATAACATAATGAGGGTGTTAAACTGTCACAGTGTGCTTGGTTAACAATGTGTGTGTGTGTTGAAAGGTCTTTTCCTGTGGAAGACTGGTCATATGTATCCGATAGACAAAGTAAAGAGAGAGAACTGATGTAAGTATATGGTTTTGATGGAGGGTAGACAGTATCCACCAGAAAAGAGAAAGGTCTCAGAGCTGTGTTAGTGGATCTACAGTAAGGTCACTGTTACTGATACGTGTGTTGTGTGTGTGTTGTTCTGACGGCCGAAAGCCGGTAGTCCGACAATCGATCTTTACACCATTTTCTCCTCTTTGCTGCCCTTGACAAGGCATCGCTTATCCAGAGTCAGAAAAGTACATCATTTGTTATCTCAGCTGACACGTCTATACCTCCCTCATTCATTTCACTTTAAACAGCCTCTTAAAAACTCACATTTTTGTATTCTTTGATATTCTTTTAGCCACATGATGTTCTGCATCTATCAAAAGCCTCAAACACATTGAAATATAAAGCAACACTGCAGCACAGAGGATGGATGTTACTTATCAGAGCTTACATAACATGCTTTCTGATGCGCCACCATCCAGAGGTTGCACATAAATGCCAAACTGAATATTAGCTATAGAGCTGAAATCTATAAATGTTTTTTTTTGTTAATTAGTATCTATGTAGGATAAAAGGAACAGGTTTATTTAACAATGTCAGTCATTTGACATCACTTCAGGTGATAATAATTATTCAGTGACATTTTTGCTGCATAGCAACATCACTGTGAGAGATGAGATAGTGAGTCGATTCACATGAACACCAATAAACAATAATTCTGACAATCAGTTGACAAATAGCCTGTATGTACCGCAGGCAGAAGTGTGTTTGTACTGTTGATTGACAAGTTTGACAGCCCAGATCCTCACAATCCTACCTGTACTGTTAAAGAGACAGTTAAAGAGCCCGATGAGTTAAAATTACATTCAAAAATGGTAGTCAACTAGGGCTGTCAATCATCTAGGTTAATCACCATTAATCACCAATTAACCACAATTGTGTTCAATAATTGACAAACAGCTACTAGATGACAAGTAAAAAAAAACCTGAAAGGCCTCATTGCATTTAACCCCCAAATTATAACATAACAGCATCATACCAGTGGTAACTGCTGCAACATGACAGTGTACACAAAAACACATGACAGTGACCAGTCAGAAGAATCCAGGTCAGAAATGCTGACAGAACAGTAGCCATTTCATTTTGGGTGTATCGTCCTCAGGTTTGAGCTTGTTAAGCGAAAAAACTAAAACACCACTGCTGACAGCTTGTTCCTGGTTTTCTTTGCCCGCTATAATAATAAACTGAACATCACTGGGGTTTATGACTGTTGGTCAGACAGAGCAAAGTTTTAGCACAACCATTAATCTAGTAATCATGGCCCTGAAAATAATAACTAGTTCCAGCCTTCAAAATGAGGAAATCACCATAACAGCAGGTACAATCTAATGTCTTTGCAGTTAAATTACAAAATTTAAAATCGTGTTAAATGTGTAAATTATAAGTGCCGGGAAATGAGTGCACAGGTTGTGGCGACTGATGGTGTGCGTCACTAAGTGAAGCCACGGAATTAGCACAGATGACGTTGCCTTGTGCTGCGTGCTTTTGACACAGTCTGAGCTGACATGAGGAAATCACTGTAATCCTTGTGCCCACAATTACTTTATGAAGCTTATTTGTGAGTGACACTAAAATAAAGCAATGTGAACAAGAAAAAAAATGGCATCAGTTGTTTTGTGAACATCAGTCTTGAAGCGTTGTGCCCAGTTCTATATGTTTTCAGTTTGGAGCCTAAGCGATGTTGATGGGGGCTTTTTTTTTTCCCAAAATGAATGTTTTGGAAATCAACACAGCAGAGATTTCTGCAGCACGGTATCTTGGTGTGGCTGTCTGTTCTCATTGAATGGCTCAGTTGCACATAGAACACACTCGTAAGATTGCATGCTGTTTGCTAAATAAATCAAAGCAGCATAACAATACAGCCTTTTTTAGGATCGGGGGGGGGCATCAGCGCAATGTGCCGGTGCAGATTGGGTGTGCATTTTGTCTGCCTTGCCACCACCCTCTAGGTGCACCGGCTTATTGTCTCCTCCTGCACGGCCATTTGTGCAGCAATCTTGAATGATCATTTCTCTTCTAAAAATCCTCATCTATTAATCAGCCCCTCTCCTTTTGTCACTCTCCTGCCTCGTTTCCGGTTAGCTGCCATTTCTCCTCAGCCAGTGCTATCAGTCCTCGCTCCCGATCTCCTGGCTCCTCCCCCATCTTCCTCGTCCCTTTATCTTCTGTATCGTCCTCTCTCTTAAACTCAATTTTGCCTTCCTCTCCGTCTCTCTTTTGTATCTTTCATCTTTCTCTCCCTGTCTATCCCTCTCGTCTTTCTCTTGCTCACGAGCTAGTGTGACTGCAGTGTGACCTACTTAGCGGTACTGCTGCTGCTGCTGCTGCTGACTGGCATGGTTGAGAGTTGGCATAGTGATGTAGGCACCAGGGAGGTTCCCATGTCGGCCACAGCCAACAGAAACTCATCGAGCACCGAGAGACACAGGGAAGCGCTCACCCTGCATCTGTGTGTTTCCTGACCCGGTGAAAAATCTCCGGCAGAAAATATGATGCATCCACCATTTTGGATGTTAATATGAGAAAAATGACGCCATAAATGGTCCGTTACACATCTGATGATTTATCAACCCTGCATTTGAATCTTTTAGTCTATTGTGGAAATGATTTGCAGTCATTACTTGTTCCTCAGTTTCCTAATAATCCAAGTCATCGACTGAAATTAGATTGTTTCATTTAGGTCTGCATTTTGTGCAGATGCTTTGGATTGAAAATGGCTCTGTCCGATAGACCCGCTTATGTTGGTAAAAATCCTCATCATCCGTTCCATCCCACTGACCATGATAATAACTATTCATTCTAATTGCATGTCCTTTATTTATCCCAAATAAACCCACGATGCAGACAAACTCTTGCCTTTGATACAGGAATGATACAGCCCTGTAGAAAACTACTGCTTCTGTTTTCTACATGGTCGCATGGATTTAACCGAGGATACCTGATAAGCAGTCTGCCTGCAAAGGGTTTTGTACCTGGAGGTGCACACATATGCTCACGGTCACAGTGAATGTCAGTGCCAATTTCTCTCTCATTCCCACCTTGCCTGATTCTCGTGTTCAAGTGTTCATCTTCCCCTCCTATAGTCTTTTTTTTCTCCTTTGCAGTCATGATATTTCAATTTCATGGCATTGCGGAGTTGGCAATAATTTATGAATATGGTATTATTTTTATATTTTTGGGAGACAAATGTTGTTCAACAGTTTTGCTGAAAAAAAAGAACATTTTATTCAAAATTTTTTAACTGTATCATATTCATATTCCTCTTGTTTGCTCTGGTCGACTTAAAGAACCAGATCAATAATGACAGTTCAGTACAAAAACTATCTGGTCACAGTGAGGGCTCATCAGTGAAAGGAAACAAATAATACTTCCACTCTTTTGTTTTTCTTTGTTTATATCCATTTCTTTCCAAATGTCTTGGTCCAAGCGGAACAAAAGCTGCCTCTACAAAAACACCACTTAAAGCCAAAGGGGGAATAATGAATAACCCTCTGCCATAAACACAAACACACTGCATCCTCACCCAAAATATTGTGGGGAAACCCAGTAGCTGTGGGAATGACACATTAGAAGTTGCTGAGTTGTGTTTACTCTGTACCTGCACTTGTCAGTCACAAGCCAGAGTTGTACATGCATTAGCAACCAAGGCTCATTCCCATTTGTATCAATAGAAACTCACAAGAAACTGTAGAGAGTGAAATTTCACAGGGTAGTGTTTGCACTGCTGTGTGCAAACACACAACCGTTTGTACTCATGCATGTGTGAGTCTACATGATTGTGTAAGACTGCGCATGCATGCTTATGTGTGTGGTGACAAATACAACTCCCTGGTGATAGGCTGGAGTGCATTTTCCTGTCACTTCCTCTGTTTGTTTTCTTGGAGCACTGTGCAACCTACTCTAGATGTTGTGTTAATGAGTTGGGACAGTAGTGCCACCTTGTCAAACATATTCATTAACTTAGAGCAGCAAAGCCCTTTTTTGTATTTGTGTACTCCCTGTTATCACATCAAATGTTTATTTCAACCATATTTGAAACTTTGGGGAATGACATACACTCATTTCCTGATGCCTACGTTCCCTACCTCTACAACTGCCAGATGAAATCACCTCGATCCTGTCACCATAGTCCTGTGCAGTGCAATTTAGTGGAACCGAATAATACTATTATTCATTATTATTATTACTGCATATTATGTAAGTTGATCCAACTATCAGCCTAAATAGCCAAGTGATCAGAGACATTTTATGAAAACAACTGCAGACCATTATTTCATAATGTCTCACCCTAATGATGTATTCTGCGGAAATTCATATGTGCATTAGAGGCACTCACATGATTGCACTGCACACAAGGAGCAGGGTGGAGGAAGATGGGAAGAGACATATTTCATTTCACAAATTTGCATGTGTGTCTGTGCCAGTGAAGGAGAAAGAGAGAAGACTACAGTCAGTTTTATGTATATTATTCTTTATCAAATGAGAGCCCGCTGCTCCCCTACGCCTATAGGTGCCTGTGACTGTACATGAACCTTAGTCATTGTGCATATATTCCCTGTATAGGAGGTATCTAAGCTGAACTATAAGCAGATATCACTACGTAGAAATGCACTTTTCAAGTGAGAGCAGAGTTATCGTGCCTCAGTGCCTCCAGCTCAGGCTTTACTCTGTGCATGCCTGGTTTCCTCACGCAGGACTGACTGTCACTATCCATCTATACAGCCATTATGCAGGAGCCCGCACAGAGCTCTTCTTTTCACTTGCCTGATTAAAACAGGCTAATTAGCACGATACCATTCCAGGAAAACAGCGCTCAGTTGATGGAAGCTGTGACACATACGCATAGTTCAAATATGTGATAAAGGGTGTGTGTGTGTGTGCTACATAATTGCATCTAACCTCTGGCTGCGCAATTTCTTTATTCTTCCTCAATTTCTAACAGAGACTTAAGGACACCCTAAGATTCTGATGAAGGTCTGGTTAGATTGTGTCAAGCACCTCTATAATTTATCTGTAGGGGCTGAACCATGATGTATCTGAAGTGGTCCATAGGCACATGGAGTCTCTTGGCTCCTGATGAATCATTAGCTTTGGGTGTGATTGGCTCTGTAAGACTTGTGTTGCCACACACAGAGCACTCTCTAAATTAAAAGGAGTGTTTTAGTCAGCATTAGTGGAGAGATAATTACGGTGTAACACAATGTGGGTCTTATTTCACCGAAGGGGTTTGGAGTTGGGACACTCCCACACTGTGGTGCACCTTAACAGCCGACAGTGGCATGTGTGAGGATAGATGGAGTGCGGACCTCTGCATTAATTGCCATTAGTGAAACTGATATTACAGCTGTTATTGGAGCAAATATGATGGCAGTCCTTCCAAACAAGTCAGCCGCAGTGGCAAGGCATTTCAGGACAAAGGAAGGTTGGCAAGGGAGCAGAAAGAGTGAGAATTGATCAAAAACGGCAGGTGAAAAGGAATGCGAAGTCATGTTGCTATAGCAACTAGCCATGCAGCCGAGGATAAAGGCTGGAGTTGCATGCAGTCCCTTTCTCTATCTCTCCCTCCCGCTCTCCTTCCAGAAATATGGGCAGAGACGCTGCTTGACCATCTGAGCAGCTTCCTTATGCTCTGGGTGAACAGATAACACATCAAATATATTGTCCATCTAACTATGTCACCTCACATTTACTCATGAGGGAGTGGGGGAGCACTTTAATCCAGGAACAATGGGTTATTTTCTTGTTGTTGGAGCAAGAGAGCACGGTCAATTCCAGAATAGATCACATGCTAACCGTCCCATTTGTATGCATGACACAATGTTGCTGCCTATATCATGTCTAGAGGCAACTGCCTGCGTTATTGAATAATGGAGCCAGGAAGAGTGCTGGTTGCTAGAGCAGCAGTGAAGCTCAGAAAAAAAATATTCTCACTGCGGCAAGATAGACCTGTAGCACGGATGATACCTACTTACATAAAAACTAATAGATGCACTTAGGGTTTGTTTTATTTTCAGAATAAACTATTATTACTGATGTATTTGGAAGCCTGCAAGAAGTCAAACATGTAGATTTAGTAACCCTGGAGGCTGCAGAGATGTTTGCGTAACATTTTGTTTGATGCCATCTGTGTCCGTATTTATGAGTTGAAAGGGAAGCAGCCGCATAAGCAGTGAGGCTGCAGTAATGGCCAAGGCTGTGGACTCCTTAATGAACAATATGTCCACGGAGTCCACACTGCCACCTCAACATGAAAGTGTGAATGTATATCCTCCTGCACTTAAACCCAAATATGAATCTGATGGCCTCATTCAGTCAGACACGGTTTGGCCACCCATGTACCATTAGGCCTGTCAGGCCTTCAGGCCCCAAACATACCAAACACAGATTATTATTCCCTGTTGCTTCCTCCTCTGGAACAGAGGATGACAGCTGCCATAGAGGCTGAACAACAAAGCCATACGCATGTTTTTAACTCTCCTTTTCTCTCTGTGTCTGACTAGTAGAAGCAGGGGGCAGTCACTAATTCACTGGCCTATCACATCAAATGCTCATCTCTTCACGTCTCTTGATTTGCGTAATCAAAAGATACTTCAACCTATTCAAATAAAATGTCTCTGATTTAAAATAGCTCAGGACCATTTCAAAGATCGGAAAAATTAAGTGCCCACTGAATGAAAACCCACAAACTGAGCAATGACGCATAAACACCAACCTGGTCTTATTACTCAGGTAATTGACTAAGCTGGCCTGGCAGCCATCTTGTTTAGAGACATCTGCTGAGGAATCCTTTGATGTGCCTAAGCAGTGATGGCACCACCCCCCCCATCCCATGAGCCCCTCTGTTTCTTCCTCCCTGCACATTGTGCTTCCCAAATATCAAAGGCTCCTTCACTCTCTCCCTCTGCACCACTAACTATAATGAAATTATGTGAATGTGTGACAAGCTCCAGTGATCACGTCCAAGAAGAGTCTAAACCATGCTGTGACACGGGGAAGAGAAGGTGGAGAAAGAGAGAAGATGATCAGAGCGAGTAATGCAAAGGGAAGAGGGGAGCATTATGTCAAAATCAAAGACTTTGTTCATTGCTTTAGTGTAAATGAGGCACAATCCAATCTCACAAAGATGAGCATGTTAACACAGCACAATAATTAGCAACTCAAAAAAAACTAAAACTACGATTATTCTTAGCTGAGTGGGCAGCACACAGGTCTTGAGGCTAGGCCCAGCTGTTATAAAGAGCTGCTGAGCCAAGGTCCTGAGCTCCGCTAAGCTAAAAAACTAGCGGTCTGATGACCAATCTGGGAGGCAGCTGCAGAATAGGAGGATGAGGGGATTAGGACGTGTTGGGTTTAATAATCTAGACATCGTGGACGAAGATGACACAGTGGGAAAGGAAGGAAACGAAAGATAGCAAATGGGGAGGGATCAGCAGTGTGTAAGTAGAGGTCCAGGGATTACTGGATGGAGGTCACGGAGAGCTCTCACTCTCACAGATTCAAGCATACATGTTAAAATCTCTCTCTTAGAGCTGAACGTGCACATGGACTGAGCTCTGTGCACAAAGACTCGACTTGACAGCCTTTAAAAAATGAAAAAAACTCAACTGTGAAGCGCCACCAGTGAGGGCTTTCTGTTTTAAGTATTCACAGCATTATATGTGAAACCCTCTGGCTGATGGATCATGAATTATAAGGCAAAATATGAGAACATAAGGGCTTCTTTTTTAAGAACCTGGGAGCTTTTATGTCCCTTAGCAGAAGTCTTGAGATGCATTATTGACTAATAAAGAACATAAAGGCCATGAGACCAGGACAAATGCATTTATTCAGGGAGTTAAAGTGGTGGAAAGTGTCACTACTGTCATATGAATAGTGCAGCAAGGAAAGAGCATTTATTCAAATCAGTCTTGGTGAACAGATGAGAATAGCACTGCAACACTTTCAACTGACAGATCTATGGTAATATTTCACTGGAGTTAAAATAAGATGCAAGTCTTTATCAGTCTGACAGGATACCAGCTTTATTTCTAACATTTCAAAACTTCTTTGTGCAGAGAGACAAATCGTGTTCCACTGTTATTCTCACAAAATCTATTTAGCTCTAAATTTCATCAAACATCTGACAGCACAATTATCCAATAAACATCTGATGGTGTCTACGGTTCCTACTGCTGGTAACATCTCAAACAAATGTTAAAAAAAATGTTATAAATTCCTGCACTCAGGGTTGTAACTTCACATAGACCACAGCGACAATCAGTTTTCTCTGGCAACTTCGGGGTCAGCAGAACAAGCTGAAAAACAGAACTTTAACATTTTATCAGCTTCGAAAGCTGCTCTAGTTTTGGACATTTTTGCAAACAGTTGTCAAGTTACCGGACCAGCAGATATGGAGCAATGTTAATGTACATTGATTCCAGAGTGTGTCCACCTATCAGGATTCAGTCCAACAGCTACTCTCCTTTTACCTCGGGTTTGGTCTCTGCCAACACCTGAAGGAAATATGAAATCAAGTCAATACCTAGACAGTGAACTAAAAGATAATGAAGGGGTTAATATCTACGGGTTTGCTTCTATATTGAGCTCTTTGACTTGATGATATATAAACGTCCATTAGCGCAGCTTCAAAATACAAACAAATAAAAAGGTTCAAAAGGAAAACAGCCAAATGGTAAAATGTATTTTTGTCATGTAACCGTAAATTAATAAAACTTGTGTAAATTGGGAATCCACAGAGACAGTATCCTCTAAACACAACAGATCAAACCCTGGAGAAATCCTCTGTATTTACGCTGCAGCACACACAACACCAATCCCAGAGCTCTCCACTTAAGTTGCTCCATTTCCAATTTGACAATAGCTAAACAGGCTCCTATTGAGTACAGAGATGGGACACGGGGCAAGTGCCACGTCTCTTACGCTTGTGGAGGAGCCCGACTGACAGATGGTTTATTTCCATTTGCTGAGGACGCTGATAGGCTCTATGGGCCGTGGCAAAATGGGAAATACTATTCATACACTCATATCAGCACCAGACACTTGTCTGACTGAGTTATACAGACATGTCAACCAAGCCGCCATCGAAGAGAAACAGAGACAGAGAGAGAGAGAGACAGAGAGAGAGACAGACAGAGAGAGAGTGAGTGTCATATAGAGGTGTTGTAGCACTGCAAGCTAAGTGGTTGGCCTAGCCAAAGGCAACACTATACTCAGGGGAATGGTGCATGAAATTCATACCCAGAGACATAAATATTTGATTGTGAGATTATACTTCACATCTATATGTCCACTTAGCTGGTGGTCTGAAAGGAAATGAGTAAGTAAGGTGGCTGCCTCAGGGTGGGTTAGTGGCAAGTGCAACTGATGGCTTCCTGTGAGGCTGTGCGTTACAGTTATGTTAAAATGTTCAGAAATGCACCTAAAATATGAATGTTAGTGGTTATAGGAATCATCAATTAGTAAAGGAAGTTAAATCATATGCACCACACTCCGTTATCTGTGCAATCATTCCACCATCTTGATGAAAAGACATACAGGAGAGCAATTTGTGTGTGTGTGTGTGTGACGTTTAGCCAACAATCACAGAGACTATTAGCCAATAACGTAGGTTTCAGTCACAATCTGTCGACCTCTGCATGTGTCTCTGTCCTTCTCTTTCCTCTCTGTGGCATCTGTTTGATACAAGAGACGGTGTCATCAAATGACACCGTGGCATGAAAGACTCGGTGGATACACGCTACAGCTGTGAAGACATCAAACAGCCTTATGGATATATACTGCACCTAGCAAATTGGTCCATTTAGTTGATGATAAGTAATTGGGTTGTTTTGTGTGTCCATATGTGTGAGTGTGTGTATTCATGGAATTAGCTGTCAACAGTTTGTTCTGGTAAAAGGGAGAAAAGGGGCCTTTCTTCAATGAATGACTATTTTCCCAAACAGCTCCACTGATAGCCCTGCCATTGAAAATGTTCAAATTACAGTGTAGCGCTTTGTGTCCCGCTCATAATGGTCCTAATCCAGTAATGTCCATGTACATTTATCTGTCACTTCAAGCAACGTGTAAAGGGGAGACAGCATGAAGTGGTGTGTTATTACCTACCACAACAGTTTATCTGAGTCTAAATATTGATTAATGTTGGGATGGTATACCTGTTCATAAACATATGAAACCCGCAACGGGAATAAAGCAGTAAAAAAGTGAGCCTCAAGTCATCCCATGGACGTTTAAAATAAAGTGAAAAACAACGCAAGTGAGGCTGATGACAAGAGTGTTGCTGAGACTCCCTGCTGCTCTCTGCATTATCAGCCGAGGAAAAGACATTTCATTATGCTTCCACCCACATTTTAGCCCAAACCTCTGCCAAACCATTTCCACTAAAAAAACAAAAACAAAACAGCATTAATATCCTCTAATGACGTTGTGGGCACTCTAATGGCCATGAACTAAGAGGAGAATTGGAGAGACAGCAAAAGCTCTGACTTCCTCACCAGTTGTGGCCATTTCAATGTTAAAGCCAAAATTATGGAAAATCACAGACCATTTGGCTTCAATGTGGTCAATCACACAAATGGGGGAGATCAATAATCATTGCTGGTCTTTATAGGACAGTGGCAACTGGACAGTAGGTTGATAACAGTAGTTAACACACAGAAAGCTGAATCAGAGGAGTCAGTCTAAATAGTAATTAGCTGCACATGTGCAGCCAATACAACCAACTACTACTACAACCAGCTACATTTTGTCAATGTACTGGATTTTTTTTTAAAATTCCTAATTGTTATGGTGTAATCCATATTGATTTTACCCCAACAAGTGAATGATGTTCCAGTGTCAACTTGTACAGTTAAACACTGTTCACACACGCTGATTTAGTTAAAAGCTGAGTGAAATTATGATATTATATACACAGTGAAATATAAAAATACTGATATACAGTATATTCTCTTTATAATGTGTTTGCATTCATTTTTGAGTTTTGGATGGTTGGTCAGACAAAACATACATTACTATCTATTTTGAAGTGGACACAATGAATGGCTTCTAAGGAGTTAGAATATGAGGATGTGAAGAGAGAATTATTTGAATTAGTTTTTATTTCCCCTCCAGTGT
Source organism: Selene dorsalis (assembly GCA_900303245.1). Lineage (NCBI taxonomy): Eukaryota > Metazoa > Chordata > Actinopteri > Carangiformes > Carangidae > Selene > Selene dorsalis. The sequence continues at coordinate 26,740 of OMNW01010554.1, forward strand.
TTCCCTCTGCCTCTTGAAGTCGGCTCATTACTTACTTGTTCACTGCACTGTATCAGTAATTAATCACTGAGAACTTTTCTCGTCATCTAAGCTGCATCATTTGCATGATCTGAACTTCAATCTGTGCATTGAAGTTCTTATGCAAACACATGATGGTGGTGCTGAGCCCATCTGCCAAGCCCATTAGCAATTCCAGTGCGCCCCAAACATTATGTCCTGTGTGTGTGTGTGTGTGTGTGTGTGTGTGTGTGTGTGTGTGTGTGTGTGTGTGCGTGCGTGTGTGTGCCATATGTGATTAAAGGGTCCGAGCAGAGGAGGCCAGGAGGCAGACGAGTGATGCAATCCACGGAAGCGAAGGAGAGGACACGAGGGCGGCAGGAAGGAAGGGAGGGAAGAGAGGAAGGAGGAATTGTTGCTTCTGGGGAT
>OMNW01010564.1:7517-28747 GCA_900303245.1 Selene dorsalis
CAAGAGCACAAAATAAAGCTCCTCTTTTGTACCTAATCCAATATGTATTATAATCATTTGAAGTGGTACAAAGTGGGCCAGCACGCAACAATAGTGGGTTAACACGGTACTTTTTGCTGCACACGGTGCTTCACACAGAAGCAGGAAGACTGTTCTTCCATTGTCCTCTTTGATTCCTCTAATAAAAAAAAGCAGTAAATAGAGCACATATACGTGGCAGCTATGAAATAAGAGAGAAGTGAGGAGAACAAAAAGGCGACAACATAATGTTGCATAAGATTTCTCATAAAAATCAGCAGACGAACACCGAGAACATGCAAAGACACGTGCAGTCAAACCAAAAGCATACAATAAAACACACTCCTTTAGTCCTCAGTTATTCCCTCTGTGAAAATTACAAACAGAGCTTTCTGAATAATTGAATAACACTGCACATCTATTCAGAGACAATGCAGCCAACACTAGATACTGCATGCATTGTTCTGACAAAGTCTTTAGTTTGATATACGATTTCCCGTAATAAGGTTATCTCAAAGTAGCTCAGCTGTTAAACTCTTTAAACTGTGAAGGACGGTAAATAATAGTCCAATCTCCGAGACATCCGCGGTGGTCAGATCTCAAGAGTTATACTGCGGGTTACAGATTTCAGTTTTCATTCATTTGATAATGTTGAATATGATCACTCCAATGCAACTGAAGCCTGAGTGTTGCCTTTGTTTTCTTCTTATTGTTTAACCTCGTGGATTCATGGATTAGAGAGACGTGTCTGCTGTTGTTGATGCAGACCATCACTGACGTTTGTAGTTGTTTACATGGATCACAGTGGCAGTGTGTGTGTGTGGAAGTGGAACGTTTGATGATTATCACATATGGCCTGTTACAATCAAGTTTTAGGTTTGTATTAGCAGCGCACTGATTTGACTTTGAAAATAACTCCCAGCAGCTATGTCAACAAAAGCATATTTCATGCTATGAGGTAATTTTCTCCTGATTGTAACCACAGGGTTACGTATGTCTACGGCAAACATGCCACATTTCCACCTCAGTCATCAATGAGGGGCGTGATTGGAAGCCTGAAACAGAAAAAGAAATGGATAGGTAGAGAGATATGTGGGGAAAAATGTTTTTCTAAGGACAGAGGTAGCGGATGGTTGAGAACAAAAGCTGACAGTGTCCTCATATGGGATGCTAATATATTCTGGGTGAAAGTGTGGTGCTCCCCTCATTAGTGGCCTCTTAGTTTGACAGAGGTGTTGGGGTGGCTGCCATTCACCCTGGCTAATTATCCACAGTGTGCAGAGAAAAAACCCATTTTCTCCAGAACCAGACTCCCTAAGAAAATAACACTAACATAAAGTAGTCCATTTTCTGTGAATGATTTGTTTGACAAATGGCCCTTGATGCAGGTTCAGGAAGTGTATATATATCTTCACAAGGTGAATTTTTCAGAAAGATCAGAAAATAACACTCAGGAAATTTCTGTCCTATCTTGTTATACAACTTAATGTTATGCTACGTTACATTACATGGTGTTACATTATACAGTGTAAGATTGAGTTCTGTCATGTCATGTTATACTACATTACATGATGCTTCTATAATGCTCCATTATGTCAGGTTACAGTACATTATGTTATGTTATGTTTTATTACCTAATTCTACATTGGTCACACATCATATTACATTATTTCAACACATTAAGTGATGTTACATTATGTTACCTTATATTATGTTATGTTACGTTATGCTACACTATGCAAGAAAGAACTGTCCAACTACTGTCAAGTCTTCTCACTCAAAACATTAAATGTAAAAATTTGTTAGACTATTCCTCTGCTCATCATTTACAGCATAGTCTGTCGAGGCAATCCATGCTTTTATTGTGAAACTATTCCAGCCATGTCTCTAGCTAACCTAGAAAGCTTCAAGTTCAGCCCCTTGGCAGTAAACACAGAGATTGTATTATTGAATCTAACCAGCTCAATCATGCATTTTAAACATGTTGAAAACTCAGGTCAGTCTGAGGTCAGTCATCCGTCTCTTTCTCAGGTTTGAAATCTCTGTGCGTTTAAATGCAGCATAATAATTAATTGTATTATTATTGTAATCACAACATAAAGGCCGGATGAGTTTTCCCTCATTTCCAATGTCTGCATGGTTAATCTGCTTTGTTCATCATGTACATGTTTGTGTGGCTACTTCACAGCTTGCCTTTAAATGATCCATTCTCAGTGAATAATTGAACAAAGGTCAGTTGCAGACTTTTTTGGGCTGTCAACCACACGGCCTCTGGTGTGCATGCACTCCTACCACAAACCCAATTAAATTTGCAAAAATATTCAAGTACAAAACTGAAGCATTAGACTGGAGACTGATACTGGCACAGGGACTTTAAAAACCCATAAAAAATAAAAAAAACCTCAGAGGATTTGGTGAAAGAATAAGCAAATCTCATCCACGAAAACCACACAGAGCCACCTGAGAAAAGAACCAATTCCAGGGAAGAGAGTTCATTGTGGAGGCGCACACTGTTGGAGTCATACTTGGACTATGGGCTGCCATATGTGAAGTCGTTTTGTCTGCTAATAGAAGGGAAGGCAGGGTATTAAAATGGGCTTTTTTCTGCGAGGGGAAATATATGAGAAAGGAATTTTGGCCATGCATATAAAGTTAGATGGTTTCAAATTAATTTTATTCACTCACTCATTTTATGGCCCATAACAAGTGGGCACTTTTGTTACTGTCCATAACATTAACATGTACCACTGGGTCAGACTCTCACCAAATATGTATTGCACTAATGGTTTGCTCTCCATTGTGCTGAAATTCTTCTTAATGTTGTTTTTATGGTTTTTGATTGGATGACTTACAATGTGTTTTTTCCACAGAGAGTCGTGGCTCATACAGTACATAAGCACATTTCAGCGATGTCCTGTTGATCAGAGCAAGAATGATTAAAACAGAGTTTCAATAAAAAGCTCTATGTGGGGGCAAAAAAGGGACATTTGGTTTCCATTTGACTGCATCAGAGCTCATTAGCCACCACTGGCTGTGGTGTGCTTTTCTGCAGCAAGGAGTATAAATAACCCTAAATACATAAGGAGTGCTTGAAAGAAAGTAGAAATGAATGTTTCATCACATTCTCCTTTGCAGCAGGGAGAGAGAGACCAAGAGGGATGGATACAAAGAAGATGCATGGAGCCTCCCAACCGCTAACAAGGTGGTCAGACAAATGTGACTTTCATGTGCAGTGGAGGGGAAAAAAAGAGTCGGAGGTAAAGCAATTGTGTGACACTACAGGCCGTTCAGGTATGGAGAGTGCACTTGATGAGGTGTGATGGGCCTTAATTCAAACCTCATCAGGCAGCTGGATGGACAGCCGCCTTCACACAGTTGTTTGACTTCCACTTGTTTAATCACCTTGTTCAGGTCCATTCAAGTGAGTGGACCCAAGTGCTGTGACAGTCTGCTTTTAAGAACAAGCCCTGAGTAAGCCACTGAAGGCCTACTCTCCAGTTTTCGGCATCAAGACAGAAAAATATGTAACAAAAAAAAGGTTCGCTCTTGCTTCATTAGTGTGAAATGAAAACAATCCACACGGCAACTGCCATTAAAATAAGTGTGTGTGTGCATCACTATAGCATCACACTTGTGTGGAAGAAAAAAGAAGGAACTGTAAGACTAATCAAACCAACACGGTGTACTGCTGCAGAACATCACACCTCTGTCTTTTACCCGACTGAGCAGAGTGAGGGAAATGAAATCAGCGGGCTGGGATGTGGGCTGTCGGTAATCAGGTTTCACCGCCTTTTCCCTATCGACTGCTGGGTCAAGATCATATAAGCATGCTGCTATGTCTGCTCACCATCCTGCCTGTCTCTCTCACTTGCCCTCTCTCTCAATTTCAGTCCATCTCTCTTTGTGGGGTGTTGTTCTGCTATTGTGCCTTGAGTGAGTGTAATTCAATTTGGGCATCAATCAGAGGATGAATGGAATACAATTTGATGTATTATGAAAAAAGAGAGATTAAAGCTCTGCCATGTTTTGTTTTTTTTCTTTTTTGATTATTACATTGTGTTATGGCCACTGTACTGTAGTTTCTAAGCCATCACAGGCATGTTATGATTTCATAATAAATGCATTCCTGTTGGCACCTTGTACAACATTTATGTGCATGTTCATTCAGTGGCTCACATGCCCTGACAGAGGCTATTTCCTCGTAGCCTACTTTTATATATTGGAAACATCAAAAGAATTAATTTGTAGTGAGAGAGGCGCTTGCTGACAACAGTGACAAGTGTGTGTGATTATATACCTATTGTGGCATTGTGTGTTTGCAGGGAGGGATTTTATAGTGCACAGGAGATGACATAGAGTCAGCATGTAATGAGCCTTGATGAAACTTAATAGCAGTATTGTGAGATGGGAAGCGCTCCATTTCACTGTGATGGAAGAGCCTGTCTTTTAAAGATCCATTTGTGTCTTACCAAGGTCAACGTTTTGTCTTTAATGAGAGAAACCTCATGAAGGTGCAGAAAACAATGAGACTGCTGCCTAAACATGACTATACACAAACATTAATAACATATATGGACACAGACAAACAGCAGCGCGTTGGTGAGGTTGCGTCACATTCACAATTTGTCAAACTGAAGTGCTGGAAAGTTTCCAATTAATATATGTAGTGACTGCTTAAATCTCTGCAGATTAATCTTTGCAACAATATAAATGATAATGTGCTCAATGTGGTCCTGTTAATACATCTCAAATATCAGCCTCATATATGAAGCTTGAAAAGTGTGATACAGTTACAGAGCTGTGAAACTTCTTTGTCTTGCAAGGTTAGATGAAAAAACAAAAAATGTGCACATAATTACATGAATGTACTGCAGAACAGTATTTGCAATGTTTCACTTTTCACATCTCATCAGGATGCTGATGTGACGCCAGAGCTTATTAAATTAATTTCACTCAAACTTGTCATCATGGGGGGAAAAAAAAGACAACATCGCATTGTAGAAATCAAAACGTGACTCCAGCAATGTAATTAATAACCCAAGGATGGATATCTATATCCTTATGAAGCATTATAACGAAAGCAGTGAAGAAATATATAACAAGTTCTAAGGTCTGTCATAAAGTAAGTGACTTCATACAGTAGCAAACATCTGCATTAACACCTGCATCAAGCTGCATTCCTTCACTTACAAAGGGCTGGAAAGAAGTGCCAGCATTAACTCTGTTAAGTCTGACAATGACTCGTTCATCATTTTCCGATTGTCATCACTGTATGTTATGGGGATATGAAGATTTTCCGGTCTTCTACCACTCCTAGGGACAGATTTTAGTTGTGGGAAATTCACTAAAATGTTTAAACAGCAGCTGTTGGATTTCCAGGAAATGTTAGAGGCTGGTGTCTGGTGACAAATCGCACAGCCTACAGCTAAAGTCAAGCATTTGGTCCATAAAAACTTATGTGGCGCTCACCCTGTAAGCATATATTTCTACTTTTACACCCACATCAACATCAACAAAAATAAGTCAGAAACCTAACCCCATGTATGATCCCAGCCTCCAATTGTATTATTCTATTCTATTGTATTATTATTATTCATTAATGTGGACTCAGGATGCTTATTCATTTGATCCAACTTAATTAATCTAGCATCACGTAGATTCATTAGAGTTCTTTATTGACAAATAAATCAATCAGTTTGAACTTTACTCAGTTTATTTGTTTGCATTTATGCAGTGAATCACCCAATCCTTGGATAATCAAACTTCTCCAGTTCCTCCAGCTGTTAGGGCTCAAATTAGCCCCCACATAAGTTAATAACCTGATGAGCATGTTGGGACGGAGCAAGTGATCCAGCGGTGGAGATAAGTAAACAGAACTGTCTCTCGGACTGTTGATACCACCCTCTCCTCTAAGACAAAGAATAATCAGCTTGGGCAAACACATCTTCATCTTCTGGAGTCAACTTTAATGATTCTTCACGTCTGAAAATCATTAACTCGTCAGTCACCGGTGGCTCTCTGAATCTGTTTGTTTTTAGCCAGTAATCTCACAAAAGCCTTACAAAAAAAAGGTACCCGGCGTCTATCACGTATAGCATGATGTCTGTACATGCAATTATTTGCTTTTGTTGTGTTCCATTAAAAGTCACTTAAAGAAGCGTTTCCTGAGCTCATAAAATGTTCCCAATGGGAGGAAGCAATGAAAAAGAAAACAGTCACTGCAAGATGATTGAGCTCTGCTGGATAAACCAGCGGTGTCAAGGTTATTCTGTCCACCTGAGGCTTTTCTTCAGCAAAATAAAATCTGTGAGGCACCAAGCAAAATCTTAATCCCACTACAAAGAGTGTGTGATAACATGTTTTGGAGAATTACTGGAGAAAGACCCCTGTGTGTGTGTGTGTGTGTGTGTGTGTGTGTGTGTGTGTGTGCGTGCAGCCATTTCTCAACTCAATTATTCTCTGGACCCTTACAGTGTATTCAGACCTCTGTGGCAAGAACTGCCGCAGCATGACGCGTACAGTACTGCAGATTCATTTCATGTGTGCCACTGTATATCAGCTCGTGTGGGAACCGTATCATACAAAATTCATGAGTCGATCCGCGTGTAGAATTTCTGAATCATATTAATTTTGCCATGACAAGAGAGATTAGAGCATAACAACCATGACAGCGGTTTATTACTGTTTCCATCTGATGGAAAAGTAGAACATATTCTCATAATTGTAGAAAATGTGTGGTCTCACATACAGTGTGGTGTAGGTTTAAAGAAGCGGGGCGTGTGACTATAGAGGGTTGTTGGTTCAAGCAGCTCGCTCCACATGAGGAATAATCTGGGTGGGGAAAATACACATGCACACGTCTCTATCTGAGCCGCTCAGTGGCCACCATCAGATCAGGCTGCGACGGACAAGCTCCGTGTGTAAATGTGGGCGACTGTGTTGAATGTGCAAAGCAAGTGTTCCTGGAAAGATAGAATTGCTCCAAGCAAACAGATGATTTCAGATAAAAGTAGCACGAAATAAAATTATACACAAATTTTATCATCTAAACTTGAGATAAGCAAAATTGAAAAAAAAAAAAAGAAAAAAAAAAAGGGATTAAAGTTGTTGGAACCAGCTCTGTAATTCCAAACAGATAACCGTTAAGTCGTAGGTCGTTCCGTGAAATCCTGGAGTCCCTGTTTGATCCGTGGGGTAAGAAGATAAAGAAGTGTGCAGATTTGAAGCTGGTAAGATCACCTCCGAGTGTCATCACCGCAAAAACCTCTTTAAAAAAAGAAGGCAGCACTCACTCCTCCCAGACTGCCTACCTGTCACCTGAAGCGCCATCAAACCTGCTGTGACAGACTGACATGAGAGGTGTCTGGAAGCTGTCTTCCAGCCAGACAGCCATGTCATCTTATCCTGCTCTGGCACGGCATTCAGGGAGCCAGGGGGATTAAACCCAGTGTTAACTCCACAAACAGGGAGCGCTGCAAAAGACGACTTTACATGATGAAAGAGTCTTGTGACAACTGGTGTTTGTTTATAGTGGCGGTATATTAGTGGAGTAAGCAGCGTCACTGACAATGTCGGATGATGGGAACCATTGCGAGTGTAATGGCGTGTGCAGATGAGCCTTATCACAAAGATGATAACCACTAACAGTGGTTAATGACAAAACATCACTGTGGATCATACAATTATTTCTTACTGATTTTCTAATGAGCCACATAAGAAACTTAAGTACTTAACTAAGATGAAGAGTGACATAATCTGGTTTGTCATGTAGTGTGCACATTTACTTTTCTCCCCCTGACAGACTGTACTGTACGACTGCACCTGTGCAGTGTGAGATAAAAAAAAAAGAAAAAAGACAGGTTCATGATCTTGAATGGAATAATAAGCTGCAGACGCACAACAATAAAGACTGTCTCTGATGGCTCTGTTTCTGCTCAGACTCAGAAAGTAAACCTGCAACTTGAACGTTTCCTCGTGACCTCTGCACAGCACTGTGACGCTGCACCGACTCTCCACAGTGTGCTCCCATTAAGGCAAATCATCTCTTCATATTTTCACAGTGTATACCTGAAATCTAAAACCCTGTCGAACAAACACAATGAATCCCAACCACAGTGATCTAACTCTAAATCCCTAACCCTAAAGCTTAACATAAACATAACTAGCACAGCCTCTTTTTCCTCAGTCCTGTTTCTTGAAGTGTCTTCATCATGAAAAACAATATATGACCATATTTTACAAGATATGCCTGAGACACTTTCTGGGTTGAATTATAACTTCAAAATGTTTCTTTAAACAATAACAAGAAGCTACACACCAAATGAGCAGCAGCAGAAATACTGTTAAAACAAGCGGGGCAAAAAGGAACAAATTAGGTTAAGGAGAAAAAGACAGAAGTCGCTCTAATGAAAAAGCACTGCTGACAGAGCTGAGCCTCAGTTACAAGCAACTTTAGAAAAGTGAGTTTTAAGCATGTGTGTATGTGTGTGTGTTTTCTTTTTTAGGCTGGGGAGTGTGGCAGGTGGCAGAGCATTCTCAATTACAACTCTGCTGTTACTCAGACCCACACATCCAAGACTGTTTAATCATGGACAACTGAGTTGTAGAGCATGGCCTGTATTGCAGGACCTCCCCTGAGGGATCAAGGACCCATGCAACATTGTCCAATGTCTTGTCATATCCCATCTGCACTTCCCTCTGCTCAGCAGGCTCCCAAAATACTCAAAATTCATTGAAATTACAAATCATCCAACTCTCCCTCTTCACCACTGGCTGCCTCGAGCTGGTCAAAGAGCTGCTGCTCTCAGAACGGTGAGCTGGTTGATTCACCTTTTTGGTCTGGACTAAAATATTTCAACAATTATTGGATGGATTACCATGAAGAGAAAATATCACTGTCCCCAGAAGATGAGATTTATTCATGTTGGTGAGCCCCAACTTTTTCCTTTTCACGCCACTACGAGGTCGGCATTTGTGGTTTTGAGGGAAATTTGACAGATACATTCTGTAGCAGTTTTGACCTTAAAAGTTATAAGGTACCAGTCAGAGTCCGAGTCTGACAAAAATACAATAAAGTAAACAAGGAGATCAACAACTGTGCAAAAAGAGAAACTGAATCAGAACCAGACTACACAAAGTAAATCCCACTACACAATTTATAACTCAGCCACAGCTCCAGTCAGCTCACTCATCAGTGTATTCAGAGTGCCTCAGTAAAAACACTACACTTCCATAAATGTACACGGGAGCTTTTTTAGTGTGTGTGTGTGTGTGACATGTGAGTACCTTCAGTCCCCGGTTAACGGTCAATAAGTCCAGATCCACCAGACCAGAACACTCTGCTCCACAGCACCCGTACATTTCTCCCACAGCCTAACAAGGAAGTTAATACATTCCATCAGAAACTTTGACCAGCACAACGTTCACAATTCAATACGCAACAATACAACAATACACAAGTACAAAACAAAGTCAGTCAGCGTCTCCTCGGCTTTTGGATCTGCCTCCAGCGTTCTCAGAGGACACACAGGCTCTGTGCCTGGAATGATGCTGCCACCCAGGCTCAAAAATTAAGATCTGAAGTCTCTCACTGTGGACTTAATTATGACGTGAGTGAACACAGAGTGTAAATCCGGCTCTTACTTTCCTGTGGCAGGCAGACAGAACGCCAATAGTCAGCCTTGGTGATGGAGTGGTGGCTGATTATGGGTGTGACCGGGTGTGATGTTTGATTTTATGAATGAAAGGGATGGGGACATGGCTCAGTCAATTCATGCCTGCTTAAGGATTCATTCTACTCACTTTTGATGATAACTTTCAATTTGTTCATTGCTTGGTTTGTGACCTTCCTGCAAAGCAAATGATGTTCCCACCTCAGTAGTATGTCGTGACTCGTGTTGCACTGTGTTTACTACCAATTAGCAAATGTTAGCCTGCTAACATGCCAAACTAAGATAGAGAACATGGTAAACATTATAGCATGATAGTATGCTCACATTAGCATTTGCTGTGCCTAAGTACAGGCTTAGTAGACTATCATTAACCATGTTAGCATGGACTTAGTCTACCCATTTCCTGCCTTATAATTTCAGCTTTAAATCTTTCGTCACACTGTGCAATCAAAAAGTCTCATCAGCCATTACAATGCTTTTTTCCACTTAGCCTATAAACAGCAATTATCCCTCATTTTTTATTATTCCCACTTCAGGACAGTCCTCTCTAAAAAAAAAAAACTGCAAGCTAACCTTGAATCACTCACAGGGCACCAAAGCACAAATCAGAAGACAAATACCTCAACATTACGTCTAGGGTCTTTGTGTGTGAGGAGGCAGCAACCCCTCCCACCCGTTCACCAGCAGCACATTGGCATGTTAACAAAAGTGCAGTAGTTTGTTTGACATTGTTAAGGGCATTCTTGTCAGGAAGCATAAGCTGTGACTGAGAAAACATAACGAGAAGTTGACAAGATGCACAGACCCACATTTCTGCACAGATGTTGAAGTTGAAGAGGGATTTTTCTTTTGACCAGTGCTTGTAACAGTGTTTTGTTTTTGTTTGTTTTTTTACATTGGCTCAATATGTGGATAGAAAAGTGATGGTAAATTTGCAGTCAGACGCTTTTCTGGATCGTGGGGAAATTTCAGTTAATAAAATTGTCTAATTGATTCTCAGGCTTACGAGAAGATGGAAATGTCATCTTGTCTTCTGGCTCCAGAGACAAAGAATGTTTGTCTGAACAGACACCAAATTAAAGGGCTTCCCGCATAGATCACTTCCAGGATCACATATTCTCCTGTTTTCCTCTTTCTGTCTTTATCTGCAAGATGGGTTTAATGTTTGGCTGATAAGCTCAGTGGAAAGAAAGTTTGAGTCACAGGCTTTTTGATCAGTGCAACATCTTTTGAACCAAGAATACAGGTAAGAAATGTTTGATGTCTTGATACGGAGAAATGTTGAACTAAGATGTCTCAGTGGAAAACTAATAAACTCTCAGAGCTGACGGATTTGGGATATTGTAGCTTTACAGTCTTTTGTCTAAACAGCTTCCTGGAAGAAAAGAAAAACCGCTCTTAATGGTGTTGAATAAGAGGCTCCCTGGGACTTGACAAACAAAAGTACTGCCATTTTTATTAGATGAGTATTAAAGAGCCATCTCCAGGGTTATGACAACAAAATAAATAAAATCTCAAATCACAAAAGACTGGAGAAAAAAAGGGAAGTTAATTTGACTGAGTATATTACAATTAGAGATGCATTAACTCTGAGCCTGCTGATCAAGTAAATTAAAGTGCAATTAGGCATACACATACACATACACATAGACAAACACAAACGATTGTTCATTAGAGGTTGGAGCTCTCTCTGATGGACATGCATGTCTGCTGTTCATGTCTCTCACATTAATCGAGTGAAATGCCGTGATCTAGTACTTTGTCAGACTCTAATGGCTTTTGATGGCATTCCTTTTCAATAAAACGCAGCTCTGGTATTATGATACATTTGAAGAACACACACACATGCATTTTAAATGTGATGCAGTCAAATTGTCAGGCTAGTAGTTGTAAAAAAAAAAGAAAAGAAAAGAAAAGAAAAGAATCATGTTTAATGTATTCCTTACTATGGACTCATACCCACAGAAACTGCATTTTTCAATGTATTCTCTTCTGACAAAAGTGTTGTTGAGGTTTTGCTGTTGCTACATAACTAATCTTAGCGTTAACATCTGTTTACTCAACAACCCAGAGGAAACTTTGCAAACTCAGCATCAAACATAATTCATTTCAGAGCCGTCTCCAACTTTGGAAAGCAACTCTCTGGTTTTGCTTTTGTTTCCATCACTTGCTTTCTTGTGCTAAACTGAGCATGCTCATCAGCTAGCCTCAACCCAGCTGGGCCATGTTGTCATTTTCCAATACCGAGTCAGTGTAGCATCCTCTCTGCCCTTGAGTATAGCACTGCTCAGAGGCCATATAATAACCTTGTGTCTTGTAAATGCAGCCATGGCTGAAGCAGAATAGCAGAGAATGGCAATTAAACCGCTGTTAATGCTGATGCCAACAATACCAACACTTAAAATAGTATCTTTAAATTTAAAGGCTAAAATTAGACTTTGTAGCTTAATGAATAGTGAGCATATGCAAATCAGAGTCATTTAGAGAACAACACCTGGACCCAGTCTCCCAGAAGTCCTGCCCTCTCTGCGAATAGACCTTTTTCTAAATGTTTGTAACCCAGAATGAATTCCAACTGATTCTTATATACAGCTACAAACTATTTTCCAGCACTTCACACATTTTCATCTCAAGGCTGGTCACGCACGAACATAAGAAACAAGCGTCAGTTGTCTGTGAACACCATCCTGAGTCCCACAGGTGGGTAGGCTTGGGCAACAAAAGATTAAATTTGGAGAAGGACTGATTCTGGCCTTGCGGCCTTGTGGCCTTGTGATTTTCAGTCCATGTTGTTAATGCTGGGTTATTTTTGCTGTTCTGTTCACAACTCACGCATACCTGAAGCAATAACCTCCATCTGCCATTATGTCTTTGGTTTTCATTTGCTGAAAACACAATGAAACAAGGTTGATGGTAGAAATTTATCTGTGGTGAGGAAGGAGGTATTGAACAAATTAGAAGTGTTGTGACAGTGCATCAGTAATGGTGCAGGGAAACGTGTTATACTTATGGAAATAAACCACATTAATCAAGTGCTGATACTTTACTTTTTTGAAGTCTCTTTGGTATTTAATTTTCAAATTCACACAACATTACTAATAACCTGCAGCTTTCTACTTTTTGAATAATCATTGTCATTTCCATTTCATTAAATTTATCTATTTTTAAATCTATCTTTAATCCTCTGCTTAAGAAAAATGAGTCCATCTGGCTGAAAAGCTTTGGTAGCTATAGAAGGAACAATTACATTAGAATAAAACAGGAATAGCATAAACACATTTGAGTATACCAAATGAGAACTACACTGGGTGCAGATAAAAGACATTTGAGTGATTATTCCCGAAGCAAAACACCTGTGTCACAAGAAACTCAAGCGTGCACTGTGGGAAGTGTAGTCTTATTGATGCAGACCAGCACCATGTGCATCATAATTATTGGCATAATTATTACAAATCCTTTGCTTTGGAACCTAAAAATGTGTTTTCCTGCTCTCACACATTGGCTAAAACTACAAAACCCAACTGCCCCATGTCTGAGACACACAGATGTTTTGCATTAGGGCTAATTATTGAAATTACTACATATCCACTTGAATGCTCTCACCTCCTGTTTGCCTGGAGAGGGTTTATGACCCAAAGCTTGTTAGTAATATATTAGTGGATGGATGGCCTTCTTTGCATTGATGCAATGCAGTCCCTTTACCTCACCTGCACATCTTTGACTTTTGTCCCCCCGCCCTGTATGTGCACTGCACCTGTCACACACCACTGACAAAATGAATAACTTTGGACACATAGGGACAGCAGGTCTCTCTTCCTCCTTTGACCTTCTTTATGATGCCTGAGGGCTTTGTTTGTGTTTACAACCCACTAGATTTTTACTTTTTTTGTTCCTCATTTTCCTCACACCTTTCATCCAAGCACTCATCCACTCATCTTTCAAAACCTGCTTTAAAGTTATGTTGTTATTTTTTCCAAAGCCTGTGCAAACAGTGAGGCTGGAATAATTCATATGGCAACTGGGATGCATTTGGGTGTAACACTTCCTCAGGCACTTCCTACATTTGTGTTCCAAAGAGTTTCCTGAGCATGCAGCTGGAGAGTGAGATACCCTGCCAGCGCAGTGCTACACTCTCCTGTCCCTTTCTTGTGCTTCCCCTCGCTTTGTATGTAGTGTTCCCATTTTGTGCTGAAACCTGCTTTTCCTCTCCAAATCCATTGTATGCACTTATACTAATTTTTGCATGGCTGTCCTCATCATGCATCTCTGATCTCTGTACAGGTGTGATTCATTCTCTGTGCATATGTTTTTCTTTTTAACAGCAATGTTGTTGAGTAGTTTCTCTGGCAGCCTGGAGGAAATGAACGCATTCATCAATTACTAATCCAACTCTGGTCTAATTGTTCTCGCCATAGGAGGCGAAAAAAACAAAACAAAACAATGTTTTTACTGGCGTTATATTTTTTGTCATCTTGACAGCATGTGTTCATGCTTTATTTGGCGCAGCATACTCCCCATTGTAGCCAATCCAATCATCTCTGAGCTATAAATCAAATGAGCCAATATGAATAGAGGTCCGCTGTTATTGAGTCATAAATTAAGTGCACATTTCCTCAGATTTCATCGATGCTCTGAAAAGGACCCTCTATGTTGTGCATCATGGATGTGACAAAACCAGTGAATCAATTTATGGCAGTCTTTCTAAACATGGACAGAGGAAGCCAATTTATTTATACGCATGATTGCCTACATTCGCAACACTGCGAGATACAGGAGGATAAGCATTACCGGCATTATCATCCAGTAATTTCTCATGAGTAATTTAGCTCATCTCTTTAAGAATCTCAAATAGGCCAGATTTTTTTTTTCAGTTTGCACATCCGTTTTTTTCTCCTTCATGGATAATCAAACATTTGTCGTCTTTTTTTGGGGGGGTCAGCATTTCAAACTACTATGATGTGAATGGACGCTGGTTTATCCATATTGTATTTGTTGTGCCTCTGTTTGAGTTAACAGTTACATCATGGTGTTATGGAAGCTGTGGTGTATGAAATGACACTGCATTCAATTCACAGTTCAACTCACATCCACTTGCGTTGATTCTTCTCCCACTGTCCCCTCAGATTTCCATGTCAATGCATGCATTCAAGTCAATAAAGACCTCTCCACTTCACATCTTTGACACTCAGGGTCTTCTAAGGAAGATCACAAGAGGCTGCAGAGACAAAAAGGACTCCACTGAAAATGTCTTATGTAGCTATGTTTTGTAGTTGCAGTCAAGAGCTAAATCATCAGACATTTGTGTGTGTGCATGTGTGTGGCTGGCAGTGAGGCTAATGCATGCAGTGTATGGATGCAAATCACTGCCACAATAATTGGAAGCATATCAGAAACTGAATACCAAATTTTGACATTTAATCAGCACTACTAAATACTGTTATATCAATTCTTAAGTCATGGCTCTGATTATGTGGTATGTAACCTAGCAATCTTCCACTTGTAGTATGAATAACATATTTATCATCAGCTGTGTGGCCTCCATCAGTATCATCCAAACTCCTGTAGCTGGCAAAGCTAACGGCTACGTACATATCTCGCAAGCCAAACCGGAAAAATGCTAATGCTAGTGAGTCAGCTCTCCATGCTTCTTTCCAGTTTCATTTCCATTTTCTTTCCATTTTGAAACAGTTCAAAAAGAAATCTTTGATCAGTCCCTTTTCACAATCTCATCTATAGTCAAAATGCCAGCTAAGAAAAATCTTGGCCAGAGTGGTGCAGCTAAGAAAGATGGTAGGCTTCGGGTGTAATATTTAATGCCTATCAAAGTGGAAAAAATAAAATACTGAAAACGGACCAAGATGATTCTCAAACAGATGATGTTTTGCTTTGTTGTTGCTTCAGGGAAAGAAAATATTAAGATTATTATGTGTAGTTCATTCAAGTGTTAGTCCTTGATGAGTTTGTCCACTTGAACATGTTTTCCCATTTTCATAAAAAAGTGTTTGATCTCACACAAACACACAAAAATTAAAAGAATCTGTAATTAATCATAAAAAGAAGCCTGTTTTCATTTGATATTTCAAACAGGAAGGTTAATCTGCAAATACAAATCTGGAAAAACATGGTTGGTTATCGGCATCTGCAAACGACAGGCGCTTCCAACATAAATACTTTTGGTCACAAACAGACATTTTCAAAGAGCGATAATGGGTGATGCACCCCCATCTTGAAAGCACAGTATACTCAACACTGTGCACATCTTCCACCATTTTCATACAGCATGCAAAACAAAAACATCTGGCACAAGGATAAGCCAAGACTTCCATTTCAGTGTGTGACTGTCTGAGGAGATGAAAAGAGCTGAATGCGTTTTGGGGGTTTTGTAGTAGATGGACTTCAGTCAAGCTCCAGCCCCTCCCTGTGCCAGGCTTTTGTAGGAGCGGCCGAGTAATTATTGTCTGCTCCAAAGCAAGGGACTGGCTATTGGCCGCCCCCTCTCCCTGTTGCCCTGGCAATGCTGCACTGTTATTGATAAAGTTGATAAAGAAATGCTTGGGCATGCACCTGACAGATTAGACCTGAAATCCTCTGGGTGGGGAACAGTAGCAGCCAGACAGCATACGGGGGACAGATTGTCCCCTGACAATCAGCAGGTCCCAAAAGGAAAAAAAAACAAAAACGACTTTGGCTCAAGTGTAGGAGCTGGGAAGAATGTAATTTTCTGTAGATTTGTTTGCCTTGGTTCATCTTGTTTGTAATGCTGCTTTATAGATAAGTGTTTATGGCAGATCCAGAACGGTTAGCCGAAAAATGGAGAGAGCTTTGTTTGCTGAGAGAGCATTGATTTGATATAAACAAGCACTGACTGGCATTTGAGAAATGGCCTGAAGTTCCAATCAGTCAAAAGACTAAAGAGACTTAACATCTAAACAAACTAAAGTTCGTCTCATGTCCCCAGTGGTGTACGATGAGAGGCAAATAGATTGAAGCCATAAGATTATGCTTGAAACTACACACCTGCGCTGGATTTGTAAAGGCTTTTCCCTTAAGCTCTACATTTGGTGGAATCGTCTGGCTGCAGGGTCTTCACAGGATAATTGTGTATAATGAAAGTACCTTTGGAAAAGTTGGAAACATTTACTGGGCCTAAATACACTGTAAATACTAAGAGAATTACACCTGCTGTATTTACAGTTATATCTCATGTGTACTAAAAGCATATCTGTAAGAATAACAGTGTGCCATTATATTATTCACAATGTGTATTAATGTATAATACATAGTTCAAACAACAAGTGCAATGCATTTAATACATTATACAGTGAAATATAGGTCTGAGCATGAAGTGCAGCCTCTTTCTGAGCTTTGTGTGTAAAATCTCTTTAACTTCATGGACTTGAAATGCCACAGAGCTGTGAGCAATAATGAACCCATTTCACTTGCCGGTGAGAATCCAATTAATGTCTGCCAATCTATAAATTTAGATAGGTATTTCATCTGTCTGTCAAGCTGTCGCTTTGATGCCATGGTTAGTAATAGTGGGTCGTGGGCATAGATATGAAAAAAAATCTTAAAAGGTTGCAAAATATCATTTGCAAGTATTTTGAAGCAGAAAATAGCACATTATTTTATTGGAACACTCGGCTAACTTGAAAGATGAGAGGAGGTGAGAGGCGATTTTTGTTTTATTGTGTCTCTTCTGTTATGTATCCTAATCCTTGATTAGGTTGTAACAATCACATGTTGATGGGTGTAAGGTTTACAGAACCCATATGTTCACAGCACATGTGCGATGACCCCAGGGGTGTGAATAATATGTGTATATGTGAATGATATTCACACAAACATGTAAGGCTGGGGTGAGAACTGCTTCCACTTTGGTAACAAAAAAAGAAAAGATGCATCTCCTTATTTAGACACAAAGTAGAACATAACAGTCACGCACTAAACTTTCAGTTGAGTGGGATTATCCATGCGTTTATGTGACGGCACACAAACTGTAATAGTGGTTGTATTTGGATTAACAACTGGGTTTGATGCAGCCTTTAATTTGAAAGGACATAAAAAAGTAAAGTGCACATTGTAAGGGAGTAATGCTAAGTTACAATCTGCTGTTGAGAAGGAGATTTAGAGGGTTAATAAGGAAGAGTTTAGAGGGAAGGCAGTCAGTACATACTCTGCTCATTCACAGATATTGTATCTAGGAACTGCTTCATTAACGTTGTATCATTTGCTTGCAATGATTATCCACGATAGAGTCCTTGGTTCACTAACAGTTATTTAGTGTCTAGCTGTCAGCTTTTCATTAACGGCTATTTCCTGTCTCATTCCTTTCATTTTTCTTCTTGTGAACACCAGAGGAGGTAAATTATAGTAAATACCACAGGCAGATCCATCATACTTAGCTAAATTTATCAAGGCTATAAAATGATTTGTTTTGATCTCAGGCCCCCTGCAGGTCTCCACCATGGATGCTTGTGTGTCCTTCTGATTTGTTTACAAGCTACGGTTGACTTGTATTTGAGCGGCGATGCCCTGAACAAACCAAATCCAATAATGTAGCAATGTAATGCCTCTGTTTGATACTAGTACAAGATGCTTCTTGCTTGATTCTTGATAGTCTTGAGGGATGCAGGGCACAGAGCCAGGTGAAGGCCAAGCATTTGTGGCAAAGCAATGAGGTGGCAGGTGTTGTGTGGCCTGGCAGGAGGAGCCCGGGCCGTCTGCCTGTGGGTGTTGATTGACAGATGGGTAAAATAGTGAACCCTGTCTGGAGAATACCCGCCGTGTGATGGATGGAGGTGGGACCGCAGAGCACTGGAGCACATTTGGATGCAGGGTATTAATCTGGTTTGACAGAGGAGGAGCAGCCGCTGATTCTAGCCAGCTAATATTGATCCGGGACCAATTTTGAATCTCGTCCATGTTTCCCACCTCCGTGTAAGTTTATCCTTTTTCTCTGTGACATATTACGCATGGACGATGTGGATACAACATCTTCTCCTGCCACTTAGACCAAGGAGAGAAGTTGTTTTCCCCCACTGGGTAGATGTCAAGGGAAACACCATGCAACCACTTGCATGTGTTTTTAAACCTTTCAGCTGGTATCTTACATCATTGTATATTTTATTTAGTTGTAAAGCACATTGTGATCTGTGCCATATAAACAAAGTTTTCTTGCTTCCTTGCTTCCATCTCTGGCAACATCACTTATCAATCAATGTTAGTCACTCTTCATGTCATTCGTCCCATCCACTTGTCCATCCATCAGTTCAGCCAACCAGACAGACAGCTGTTTTCTGAGTGCATGAGAGCTCTCAGGCTATTCATTAACTTTTCTACTCAGCACATAAAAGAGACAGGACTCAAACTTGAATGCAAACTGGATCAATATCAAATGCAGTAATAAAATTCCACCAGTGCTGTGTTATTTATTCATTAGCCGATTGTATGGAATGGTTTCTTAAGTAGTCTCACAGAACTAAACTTTGTTTTTGAAATTCATAGTTTTAGAGTGGCATCACCTGCCGGTTTGAATAATGTACCATCACTATGAAATACTGCATTTTTCTAAATGTTCAAAAATCCATAAATTTTCTTCAACGGAATTTCAATTTTTTATTTCTCCAGTTTGCTGTGTGCTCCGTCTGAGGTCAGAGACAGTGAGATGTATATGTATTTATAGCTTTATTTGTGTAATTTTTCATCTTTGTGAGGTTAAAACCCAAATTTCCACCACTGTGTGCAGATATCATAGTATTTGTATTCTTAAACAGACTGCAGGTTATAACTTTAACCTACTGTGGACTACTGTGCAGTATGACATTGTGTGGTGAGAATTTTATGAGTCTGGGACAACTCATCGAAATAACAGGAAATAACAGAATGATCTGGTTTAAGTGTTTGAGATATGGTTTCCGGATAAACAGGGGAATGAACGCCAGGTTGAGATGGGAGTCAGCGTGACTCTGAAGAATAATAGGATCAGCCAAAGCAACAGGAGTTCTCGTAGTACATGTTACAGTTGCTAAAAGACGCCATCTCCTGTTTTGATCAGGCCATAAAAGGACGGACCACGAAGTCCATACTTGGGTTTTCTTGGGGTGTTTGATGTTGTGAATCGCATTTTTCTCGACTTTTGTCATATTTCGTTGTATTTCTTAATAAACCCTGGCTGCTGCTGAATGTTGTCTTGTTCCTGTCGTCTCTGACTCTGCATATTGGTCAACTAAGAAAACTGCAATTATACAATTGTAGGATAAAACAGCTGGTCCTTTTTTTCTACTGCAGGTGTGACTGTGCTTTAAGTGGCTGTCTGTACAAGATATTTGACAAAGACTGTCATCATAACAAATCCACAAATGTGCTTTTTCCTGATCTTGTCAGCCCAGACAGAAGGTCTCTCAGCAGGATCTGCTTCCAACAGCTCACCTGTCTCCTGAGTGGGATGGATGTGCCTTGATCAGTTGACTCGGCAGATGGGGATTCCCCAGGTGCATGGGAAAGGATACGGCGCAGATGAGCCGGTTTTATTAATTTACTCTTCCAGTTCATGAGGGGTTTAATCATGTAAAAATACATTCCATCACATTCCCTTCAACTGTGCTTTGCCTGTGTTTTCTACAAGCTGGGCGGCATTGTTAGAAAGTCAGAGTGATCGTCAGTCGCCGCACATCACACGCAGTCCGTGCTGTGATGGTGGGGGAAAAGTGGCAGGTTAGACTCTGCAGCTGATGAACTTTTCCCAGGGGGGGACGAACAGATGTAGGGATTCATGTCAACCTGGCAGCGCACCAGATTTAAAGCAGAAAATGTGCACGTTCTTGCAGTGGTTGTCACATCATCATGTGATTACTGTATCAGCCTTCACTTGTAGATTTCAATATGTTTCTCATATTGACCCTTGTTACAGTGTTTCCATAACAAGATGACTCACTTCCAAGCATCTGATCTCTTTGAGCTACTGTGGAGCTCTCACCCCACTGATGCTCTCCTTCCCCTCCCCCCTCCCCACAGACATCCCAGCCAACCAGCAGGAGTCACTAGTGCAGTGACAAGGACATGATTGTGAGCAAATGCGTTTGATTAGGACGGGGATTGATCTTGGGTCGCTGCAGCAGGGGGTGAGTGTTTTTGTCTATGTATCACCTGGGTTCACTTTCTATTTCAGTGTCATGCATTGACAAGACTGTAAAGATACAGCAACAATCTTGAGAACTTATATTTTTTTTTTGGTATTGATTATTAACTTGTTAGTGTTGTTGATTATATCCTGCTCTATGAAGCTAAAAAAATGCAGAGCACAATTGTTCTTGTTTTAGAACCATCTCCTATCTACATTAATGAAAGTCAAAGATAACATAGTGCTCACGTAACCTATTAGTGCCACATGTGGTTGTATTATTACTGCAGAGATCCTACTGGAAATGTAGTTAGGCTCAATTAACATCACACATGGTCATACCCAATGCTGTGCAATACATTTTACCTCCTGATGTCTACAAGCGTGACATTTCAACTCTCTAAGGGGAGGGGGGGGGG
>OMNW01010567.1:0-13491 GCA_900303245.1 Selene dorsalis
GCTGATTGTAGGAAATTATACCCTCTAATTTCACCTGCAACTCCAAGAGACAAAGGCCTTAGGGGGAGAATAGGATAAGGAAGTATTTCACAGAGTGATAAGAAGAAAACAGAGACGTAGGGAGGGAAGGATGAGTCGAGGAGAGAAGATGGACATAGGGGGCATGAGAGAGGATGTAACACTAGAGCAAGGTTTGGTCTGAAGCCAGTCAGGGAAGACAGAGAAAGAGGACAGACACAAGAGAGGCAGCCACTCAGAAGAAAAGTGGTTGTGCTAAACCAAACCATAACCTTAAGGATCACCCAACCAGCTTTGGCACACACGCGCACACACACACATAAACGCAGACACTTATACCCACCTGTCCCCCCCACTTTTCATCTTAACACCTTACTAAAGCACCATTTGCCTTGCCGCTCCCTGTGTATCCTCCCATCTTCCTTTTTCGATCCTGGTTTCCCATTCCTCCTTGATAGTCTTACTCATAGACCGTGACTATCTCCCACTGACAGAGCCGCTACAGGATTAGAGAAAGATGGAGAAAGCCGAGCGCAGTCAGCCAGCACCTCCTGCTGTACACGGAACGTAACTGACTCGCAGATCTGCTGCATCCTTGAAAAACAGCAGCAAGGGCATTTCTTGATTCAGCTGTTGGCTTCCCCCTTTATTTACAACGCGCAAGCATAATTTTTGTAAATGAATGTGGGAAGCGATGATGTAAATGAAGAAAACCATATCATTAGTTGCTGCATAACAAACTGTGTTCATACCTTTCATCTACATTATGATAAACCCCAGAAAATCATTTTGCATTATGTATTACCCACATATGTGGAGTCAATGAAGGTTTGAACTATCACTTTCTGATATCATACAATGTTATTTATCATCACAATGCTTAACAAAGTGAGTTATGAGATTAAGTACCAAAATTATTAGTCAATGAATTGATTATCAAAAACTAATTGCTAACCTTTTCCCTAACTGGTCAAGCACATTATTGTACCAGTGTCTTATATCTGATTATTTCCTATTCTTTCTTGATTCCCTATTATTGTAGATTAAATTGTGTATACCCCTTGCCCAATGCAAACAGTTTTCATTTCATATGAAGTACACAATCAATATTGAAAGTAATCATCAAGTACAACTTTTTTATAAAAGAGAAGGACAAATGGTGACCATGGCATGCTACCACTTAATCCCTCCAGTGTGGAAACACAGAATTATAAACTGAGTAAAGCAAAATATTTTAATCAAATCTACTTAAATGGATGACCCACATGGCCTGTCCCCCATCTGTGTTATATTAAAACAACTGTTAAATATAACACATTGCTCTTTCCCAGAGCATCGTACTGTAACATAATTTCAGTATCCGCATTTAATCCAGTCAAAATGGATTTCAACTGATTTAAAAGGTCTTTGGCAAATTTGGATACAATGAAGAAACTAGGACACAGCAGCACATGCAGTACCCACTCTATCACATTTCGCATTCCAACAGCAGCCTCAAGACGTGCTCCTCGAAACTAGACAGTTAGACAGTGTTTTTTCATCCAGAGATTGAGACAGCAGAGTCTTCGCTCTAATATTTATTGCTTTCTGAGATCACATAAATGATGTTCACACCAGAGAGCCATAGTTCGTCTATTGAACTTTCTGTGTGCCATGTCCTCTACACCGAGTGTGAAAACACACAGACACAGACACAAACATGGACTACCCCCACCACCCCCCCTCTTTTTTTTTCTTTTTTTGGTTGATTTCTTTGTCCTTGTCGGACCTCTGTTATTAGTCGGGAGTCTGTGGGAGTGAACAGTGTGAGTCAGTGCTAAGTAATTCAGAGAGAGGCAAGTGTTTGAGGAGAGACACAGAATGAGAAGCTGAACGACAGAGAGTGAGCTTGGCAAAGCTACAGCGCTTCATTGCAGAGGTTTTAAATCCTTTAACATGATTTCCCTCATCCTATTAAAGACATAGCTATGGATAGGGAGACTGTAAAGTGTTACGTACAGGAGGGAGGGGGACTGAGTGAGAAGGAGAGAAAGGGAAAGCGAGAGGGAGAGAGATTAAATGGTTGTTAAATATAGGGAGCAAATCATTCCAGTCCCATTTCTATCTCCAATCAGGCTTGTAAATGTTCTCAATATCATCTTCTGCAGATTGGGATAGACGACCTTTTATGATGCTGTTCTGCTCAAACGTAATTTCTCATTCTTCACATGGACATCAACACAAACCTTTCTGTCTTGCGTCAGGGTTCAGGCACGTCAGATTTATCTTCCCATTTTTTTGAAAGCCGTCTGTGGTGCTTTTCTTCCCTGCGAACCATAAAGAAAAAATAAGTAGTAGTCAGAGCAGCATCAACCTTTATGGGTGGAGAGACACTTCTGTAGATGCTCAAGCTTTAGAAAAGAAGGGTATAATAGTACAAAATAGCTGGAAGTAGTGTCAACCTCATGAGAAGACTGTCAAAGACATTTCATGCTTTTAGTGCAGGGCCACTTTTCTGTGTTAGAAATACTTGCTTCTCAAACTGCCATAGGTACTGGGAAGATGAATTATATAATAAGCCTTTATTGGTGTACAATACAGCGCAGCGCTGTATACAACACACTGGCCCACTTTAGTTATTGCTACGAAACTCTCTGCTCTTGCTGAGCAGATTCAGGATCACACACAAAGGTTGCACATTTGCAATGGTTTCTTAAGGAATGGCTCTTTGATTTCAGATGGTAATAGACAAAACCGTCCTTCATCGTCAGTAAGCAATTTGGGGGTTGCTAGCTGAAACGACAACTGTGGCTGTGGTGTTGTAGCAGATCTCTCTGATGAGTGCCATAGAAATGTGCGCTGAAGTAGCCTCCCTACAGCTGGAGGCATAACAGACCTCAATTTTGATTAACAATAAACATGTAGAGTTTACCAACAGCCGCATAGGCTAGCTTGCTTTGTCGTCATGGTCACCACGGTCGCCATGCCAGCAACAGGGACACTGTGTCTTCTGGTCGCTTTGATATTCCTGCCAGTTTTGGTCTGAACATACAATTACTACATAAAAGGTGTTTGGGGTAAAGAATATCTAATTTGTTAACCACTGGTAACACACACTTTGTTACTTTTCGCTGCTCTGCTGCCAAACACACTATTAAATGCGTTTCTTTCAGGGTTGCCTTCCTAATCAACAAATTATCTTTGCATGAATCACATTATTATTTTATATGGTTATATGGTTACCTTTACACTATGCGTTGACTGAAAATCAGGTCAGACAAGTAAATGGATGCTTGAGTCATTAGCTGTTGGTTATAAAAATCAAATAGTGAAAAAAGGGGAAAGAGGACGGATAATGAGTGTCAGACTGGTTGATTGATTGATAACAAAATAGACATTCAGACTCAACATATCATTACCATTGTCTAAAGATGGCAAGAAGTGAGGCAGAAATCTGGGACCTCCCCTCTGCCAAGGGGATGAGAACTTCATCATGGTATCTCTCCAGAGGCAGAACAGCACAGCTGTTAAGTTAATGAGCATATAACCAATGTATTTATGTTCCTCATTAAACATGTGTTTTTCATTTTACCTACATACATCTTGTTGATTTGTGGCTTGGTGAATTGATTGACAACTTTTCCAGAGTTTTATCATAAACG
Source organism: Selene dorsalis (assembly GCA_900303245.1). Classification (NCBI taxonomy): domain Eukaryota; kingdom Metazoa; phylum Chordata; class Actinopteri; order Carangiformes; family Carangidae; genus Selene; species Selene dorsalis. The sequence continues at coordinate 3,660 of OMNW01010567.1, forward strand.
GTACAACTCGAGCTTCAAGTTACCAACATCTCATTTGTCAAAACATACCTATGTTCTGCTCAGACTTGCAGTATCAACCTTGGGAAGCATTACAGTGGCATCACGTATTCAGCTCTTACTGATGACCTTTAAAGGTTAAGTACTTTAAAAAAAGAAACGAGGCCAGGGAATGCTGACTTGAACTGTAGCATCTTTAGGTTTGGATTAGGTTTGATTAATTTAGGGACTCAGCTTTCACAACTGGTATGTTTGATTTTAGAAAAAGTACAAAATTGAAAACAAAAATCTGAAACCACACCAACAACGGTGGTGCTTTGAATACCTAAAGATGCAATATCAACTTGTGTCCAGCAGAGTGTGCTGTTCTCCAACAACTGAAGACTTACAAAAGAGTCACCTCATGGATGCTGGATCCTGCGGCTTAGCCTAGTCTATGGTGTACTGCCCTGGTGAGCACATTTGCTTCTTTCAGTTACAGCAGTAACCTTGTCTCCTTGCTTTCTATGAATATCTGTATTTGTTCTCATTCAAGGTGTACAGTATGTGTATGATTTCAGCTCTAGCCTCCAGCTCTGCAGTTCTATTATGTGTCCAAGTTAAAAGTAGGTTTGTATGACCTGATTTTATTTATAGGATGATTGAAGTGCAAGTATAAATGTAATCTAATGTTAAATTTGTTGGCATTTGATGTGAACCCCAAAATGTCATTACTGTACATTAAGCCCTCTGTTGCCGTACTTCGACTCTTGCAGTCGTGCACAGGTAACTGACGTGATTAGAGATATGGATAGATTAGAAATGCTGACCCTGGATAAAGCTGGAACCAGACCAAGGTCTAAACATGCAAACTTACATCTGCCACACTTGATTGAATACACATTGAGACCATTCATCCAATCCATCTGTCTCATCCATTCTTCTAATCATGTACCACCTCCCACTACATTTCAACTCTTATGACCCAGGGACACAGAAGCAGCATACACCAGCTTGATTAAGGAAGCAATGAGCTTATATCTACCCACTGAATGCAAGCCAAACCAGCCTACAATTTAATTCAACAGTGCAAAGTTTCAGTACACTTCCATTAAAGTCAGGGGATGCTGAAGAGCTTGATCTTGTGATGCAATCCACATAAAAAAAAAAAAAAATCAACGCTCACTCCCACTCGCAGTCTCTGACAAAAAAAAACTACAGGGCAGGTCTGGGCAGATACTGTTTGGTTGGTACCACTAATAATATTCAGTAAGCACATGATACTTCTGCAGCTGCTAGTTTTTTAATCTCCACTTTAACCTATGATGTGTGGACAGAGCCCAAGGGACCTCAGCACCTATAGATCCCCTCTCATGTTAACATGACCCCTGAGATTTGCCCTCTGCCACACGACTGTTGGGAAACACTTTCCCTCCATACTGTCCCAAAAAGGTTGTGGTCATGGAAATCTGTGAGACGGTTAGCTTTTCGATCATTATACCAGCACTGTCAGTTATTTATCAAAATCAAAATCAGTGGACACATTTGACTTGTTCAGTTACTTGTTTTAAAGATGTAAAGTAAATTTTGGAACTAATGAATTTCTGATTTTCCTAAACTTTCTGTACATTTGAATGACAGATAATAGTTCATGCTCATTTAACATGAGCTATCATCCTGCAAAGAATATGGCAATCAACAAAATAGATGTAACAAAGTACCTACTGACAGGGTAAACTTAACAGATGGAATTTAGGATCAATGACAATCTTGTCCCATTCTTGCATTAGCTGCACAGTAAAATAATCTTTCCAGAACACAGCTTTAAAACTATTGCAAATAATAGAATAAAAGTTAAATAAAAACTAATCAATCATTCATTCTATCAGAAGGAGCAGTTTAATTTTCTACAGCAAACAATTATACTGATGATGGTAATTCCAGGAATGAGGATGGGTGCAAATACATACACAAATACATAATTTAATGTGTCCGCAAGCTAAATCAGGTGAGAATATTGCTCATTTGTTTTATAGAAAAATTTGTTCTTGATTTTCTCCCCACAGTCAAATTGTTTTGTCGCAGTATCCTCACAGTGCAGAGAAAATGGATGATATTCACATGGTCTAATTATATTAGCTAATATTTATGTAATTTAAAACACTGTAATATGATTTCAAAGAACCATAAAATGTATGAGACTTATTGTGAGTATAAGCAAACAGTGCAGAATAATGGATGCTTTGTAGACTCTACAAACTAATGACTATAATAATAAAAGAGGCTGGAATGGATTTATTTATGCATCCATCCACCCATCCGTCCATTTCCTGCTGCATATCGTGGGTTTGGGTTGTGTGGGCAGCAGCCTAAGTAGCTCAGACTTCCTTCTCCTCAGCCACATCCTCCGCTTCCTGGGGCATCCTGTAGAGTTTGCAGGCCAAATGGGATTTTTCATCCCTCTAGTGTCTAGGTTCTCAGCTTTTTCTGTGTGTCTCAGCTCTTAACTTTGCTCTTATGAGTCAGCTGCCCTGTGAGAGGAGCTTGTTTTGCCACTTGTATCCTCAGTTTATTTATTTATTTTTCCAGTCACTACAAAAAGCCCACAACTATAGGTGAGAGTTGTAATTTTGGAATGTAGATCAATGACTAAATCATCTTCAGCCTCAGCCCCCACTTCACCACCAGTGCACAAAGGTCTGCATCACCCCAATCCACCTTCATTTGGCGTTCCCAACCAAATTGAGACAATCCACCATCGTCCAGTAGCAATGGCACAATAAAGCCAGCAGAATTATATCATCAACAAAAAAGCAGAGATGTAATCCTGAGGCCACCAAACCAGCTCCACCTTGATATTGCACATTACAAGACTGGTAACAGAATAGTCTAGTAAAGACCAACAGCCACTGCCTATATGCTTGACTTTGCCTTCTTACTGGACCCATGGCAGAGCATTCACCAACAGCCTCTTACAACCTGGGGTTATTTGTTGTTAGGTAAAGTCTGGTGACCATAGTAATTATTAGTGGAGAGAAGAGGTGGTTGGTTGATGAAGCATAGACAGTGACAAAGTCCATGTAGAGGAGGTTGGGGTGGATGGATGAGCTGCTTATGGTACCTTTCTACAGCTTATATTATTATTACCATGAGAATGAAGGTCCAGTGCATCTGCTGCTGGTACGTTTCCTGTGTATCTTAGCGTATGGTTGTTTAAGGTGGAGCACTTGTTTCAAAACGCAGCCATATTTCAGTGCAATTAGACGATCCAGCAGAGTTTACCGAGCACATGAAGACTCTCATGACCCCTCCTTGAAAGAGTAGAGAGGCAAGCCAGTGTTGCACAGTGAAAGTAGACATAGAGAGTGTCCCTGGAGTTGCAGATCACATAATAAATTCTACATTATCTAACAGCATTTTGTAATTTACTATTAAAGGCTGCTCTAATCAATGTATTTATATTAACACTGGTTCAAATGGCCCCATGTTTAATGTACATGAGCTCACTAACAGTGATGCACCTGCAGATAATTATCACCTGACTCTGCAGGTCCTGTCAGCTCTACAGCATCTTTAAGCTCAGTGTTTTAATTCCATGGCTTGCACTCATTGCTCTGATCAGCAGTGTTTTTTCTTTGTTTGTTTGTTTGTTTTGCAAAAACAGCTCTAACTACCATTACATGCTACCTGCTCAGCAACAAATGGCAGACAAGCTTTGAACATAGAGTAGTATTTAGAAGATGAATTTCCCAGAGGAGTCAGTGGAGAAGAAAACAGAGCTAAATGGAGAGTAATTATTGGAGTTCCATCCATCAGGTGGACACAAACAGGGCTCTAAAACAGACCGGTGGTGTTTCTCTTTGTGGGCTGGATGTTTAAACGGTCAGCTGTTTGATAACAAGTTCACCCTGTCAACTCAAAGGCTCATGACAGTCATGGGTTTCCAGTTTTTATCTGCAGCCCCCAAGTGGCCAAACTAGTTACTGCAGCTTTAAGTGAAAATGAACTTGGGCTTTTAAAATGATAACCAGATCACCCCATTCTTCACAGGAACCTACTTGTTAATGAACACATAGTGAACAGGAATTTATGGGGAAGCATTGACATATGAACAGTCCTATTGTTATTATTTGTAGCTCTATCCTTTAATGTATCTTGTAAGGCTTTGAAATACTGATTCCTGATGCCAAAAAAAACCAAAAAAAAAATCCTGACAGCGTGACAGTCTGACGTCAGACTCGTGCAGATTCTCATTTCAAACTAATCAAAGCAAACTCATGTAGCCCTCCGTTTCACACGCATTTTCTTTTTCACATGAAGGTTTCAGCAGCACTGGATTGTGCGTCGCGCCTCCTCGCCATGACAACTGTGTGATAGAAATATTGCAAGTGGTGCCCTGTATAAGCGAGAGAGAGAGAGAGAGTCGATTAGACCGCACTGAGAGAGAGAGCGCGCGAGAGGGGGGAGCAAGAGAGAGAGAGAGAGAGAGAGAGAGGCAGGCTGTTGCAGCTCGAGCCGTGGGGTCTTCTTCAGCGCATGCATCGGGCTTCGAAATAATATCACCGCACTGTAATATTTAAAGCAGTTATGGCACTATTCTAAAAAGCATGGAGGCTAAGCGGAAGATCCGCGCGCCGCTTCTCAGACTGATCCTCTATTTGCTGTTAAGAGCATCAGATACCAAGTGAAACCAAGAGAGAGCACCACGCAAGCGCGTAAAGAAGAGATTGGACACCTGATTTCGTGGGGTGTCTTTAGAGCGCTATTTCACATTTTAAGCCGAACAGTCCGTTGCTTTTTGAAGGCCCCTGGCGGTGCAGCGGGGCTGATATACCGTGGATTATTATCAGCATGGACAAATGGGGAAAAGAGGACAGATCCCTGCGTTGACTTGTGAAGCAACGCGCAGAGTCTTGACGCTATAGCGTTACGCATTTATTTTACTGAGTGTTTTTTTTTCTCCCACCCCCCCTAGTTTGAATTGCACTGGCTGCTGCATTTCAACATTACAAAAGTCAAATATCTGTGGATAAGGAACAGAGCAGGGTGTTGTCAGAGAGGGATAAGAGAGGAGGAGGGGGCCACTATGAGGTGTGCTTTTTTTGGAAAAGCCGGAGAAAGACGGACACCGAGAAGGTGTACTGATATGCGAAACCCTGCGACGCGTTGCCCTCCTGAGAAATAATTGCGATCAGGGAAGAAATGGCCTAGTTAAAACCTCATCGACACACCGACAGAGGATAGAAAAGAAGAATCGCATTTAGATGGACGGACCATCATCATCGTCATCATCATAATTCCGGTGCTGGCATCGAGTCTTTTAGGTAAGCCATATGTTCCCCACCACCTACTAAACGTGACTAGAGATTTTCTGTCCATCATGGGTTTTATGTGTGCGCAATATGTACGCTTTGGTGACTTCGCACATTGCGCACGTTATCCATCTTGACGCACTGTCAGAATTGGGGAATGAGATTTCAGTGTACATTCTCAGACCACTTTGTTGCTATAGCACGTATTTTCTTCCTTTCAGTGGGAGCCTTCCATTGGCCTTGCCTGTTGATAAGCTGTCACATCTTAACACGATCGGTCCACTTTGTGCATCCAGCATCAGTATTCTGTCCTTTTAACCATGCTGCTGACAAGATGATATTCATCTGATTTAATTGGAGTCAGTCAGACCGGCTGCTCTGCTCAGTGGAGCTCCAGTTGTGTGCTGTCTCTATGATTTTTTACATAATGCTTTCAATACTCTTATTAACGGCTGCTTAATTAGACACACATGCTGCTATGCTGCAATACAACTAATCTCAACCAGAGTGTGTGACAGGGCTTGAACTCAGAAGATGTCCTCTCTCATGAACAAACCAACAACAGCACTGACACACACAAACACCACACAGTATGCACGCGCATACACACACACACGAAGCCTGTGCCCTAGAAGATGCAGATAGGATTGTGAATTAAATGCACACACTCTGATGATACAGGGAAGACTCCATTAATATTCAGTGGTGGTTGGGCAGTGCTCAGTTAATGGCAGACAACAGGACCTCTGTTCTGACAGGTCATGGATGAGAAATGGTTTATTCTCATTTTTAGGGAATAAACATTGCCCCCTCCACCCCCACCCCCCACATATGGTGCCTGTAGCTACAGAGGAGTGACATTTAAAATCCATCTGAAAACTAATCATATGGTTTTGTAGACTTTTGCAGTATTTGGTATTGCTCTCTGTTCATGTACTGTTGAAATAGCATTGATTGATTTTGAAGCAACGTCAACCTGGCTACTGGCATTTGGACACTTGCTCAGATAAAGCAGAACATGGCTGAAGACATCGATGACTTGCATGGGCTTCATATATGCCATGTATTTGCATTTTTTAGCCATATTTTCTCAGTGGTCATAAGAGAAAATACATCTTGAATTGAGCACAGCATACAGAAAATGTTTAGATATACCTGGAACCCCACGTTTAAATCTCTCTCAGGCATTTTAAACATTTAAAAGATGTATTCCTCCTACAACAATGATCTATTTCTGAAATTTGTTTGTCTGTACCCCATTTTTGTCTCGTGCATTTCAATAGCAAGTGGGCCTAGAGGCTTTAGTAGCAAATTTCATTTAAGAACAATCCTTTGGTAAAGCAAAATATTTTATTCTGTGACATAAACCGCAGAATATAAACAACCAAAGAACAGTCAGTACGTGAATTTTACCCGATCAAAGGGGTTTTCTGCCACCTGAAGAAACAACAGCAAATGGCTGATTGTGGCGGCTACAGTGTCATTTGGTCCAGAGAGAAAATAGAAGAGATAAATGTGTTAAAAAAAGAGAGAAAGACAGAGAGAGAGAGAGAGAGAATGGCTGCTTAATGGTTTGGATGACAACCGAAGTGTAGACTTACAATCCAGAACAAAATGTGTTGAGCCTTAATGTTTAATAAAGTATGCGTGGGGGAGGAAGGTGAAGTGTCCAGTAGTGTCCAATGTGATATTCTTGCACACGTACAGTAAACAGGGCCTAAGGATCGCTGGCCAGCTGTTGTACTGTTGAGCTGTTTTTGAGAGAGAACAACCTTGTCAGATATCAATATGTATTTCCATCACCAAGGCCCAGCGTTTTGTCTTTCTTATTTTGCTTTTGCAGCTTTTAGTAATTATGGATTTTGCTTGGTTTCATCATGGGTGTGAGCAAGTCAAACAAATATAACACTTGAAATCCTCATTAAGGTGTTTGTATGTGGCATGTTGTTGTTTTTTTTCTGCATCATTTCTTTCTGCTGCTAACAGATACAAACAAGAAGTCTGTGTATGCAATAGATACAGGTGCACTCAGTATATTTTAAATCAACAGGTAACATGAAGCACATGATCTGGGCCGCTGAAATGGGCCTTTTCTCAGCTCTTTGCACTGGATGTCTAGATGAATCACATTTTTCAATTTGAAAAACAAAATCTGCCGTTGCACAGAGTCAACGAGCCTTGTCATCGAGCAGAATGAGCTAATATAGTATGTTAGCTGCCTGACCTGCAGGTCACTGTGTGCTGTATAGCCATAGGCTGCTTGCTACAGCCATAGGATGTCCTTTCTAAAAATGAGGCCGCAAATTATGGTAAAGAGAGGTGTCATTTGTTTCTATATTTAACTATGGCCACAAGAGTAGAAAAAACGACAGGAACACAAAGTTCTTCTTCCCTTGTCTGGGTTCTGATAGGATTAATGTGTCTCTACTGGGTAATATCATCTGCAAGGAGAAGACACATTAAAATAGTAAATATGCAGTGATTTATCAAAGTCAGCTGCAGTTTTATTCAACTTTCCTCCTGATGTGCCCACACATTTTACTTAAGCTTGTTTACCTCTATTTCCACCATTTATTCTTAACACTGCAGTCTGTGGGATGGTCACTTTTTTCTGTTTTCAGTATCAATTTTAAAGGTATAGATACTAATGTCTCAGTCATTTGTTAGCAGAGAATTAGATTTTCCGCCGTGAAACATGCAGTGGGAGTATATGTCAAAAAACCTTCATAGCAAAAGCAGTACAAGCTGAGCTGCATCATTATGCTGCCATCACATCACGAAGCAAGATTGGGGAAAAAAAAAGTGTTAATAAACAAGTGTCACCAAAAATTAACACATTCACAGACTGGAATGTGCAATTATATGTATTCTCATATAATCTCATATAATGCAGTTGCCTTTGAGGAAGTTACAGTAAGCACTTACCTTTGCAAGTATAACTAGGGAAATGTTGATCATATGAGTGGACACTTGGGAGTTCATCTATGTTAGAAACCTTTGCAACAAAGTTTAAGTCATGTTACAATACAGATCTCAAAGTCTGCTCTGTGGTCAAAGCATTGAACCTTTGAAGCATATGCATGAATATCGTTGACACATGGATTCTTATTATGGGATACCACTGGGTGATTTCACATGACTCTGAGGCAAATTACCATTGTTTTGTGTCTTTCTCAGTGTCTTTCTAGATCCTATCGGGGTTCCCTTTGGTTGTTGCAGTTGTTTTTATGCCTCAACACCATGAATTATGGGTCAGTCCCTTAAGGAGAATCTGCAGGCCTGTGCACTTACAGAAAGTGTGTATCAAGGGCCAAAAAAGTCTACAAAAGAGCCCTCGCGCGCTCACCAGTTTTATAGTTTGAGATGGCCCTGAGCCCTCAGAGATGTATCAAGAACGTCCGATATCTGTGATTTCTGTCGAGAGGTGGGACATTAGGATTGGAAGTAACCACTAGTGTCACTGCTGCACGGCACCTGTTCCCTCTGTCCTGCAAGTGGCCTAAAAACAGGGACAAAACATAGGATATCACTTGGTTTTGAGCACTACCAAGTGGTCCACTTCTATCTAATGCTGCTTTATATTGAAGATTGAAGACATAGCTGTAACTGTAGCTGTAACTATCCATATATCATCTCACTATATGATTAGCCTGATTTTTAACCAAGTTATTGCCTCTTTATATAAAACATGCATCATATGCTAGGTTAATGGTGTTTCTGGTGTAATGGAGACTTGGGAGATTTTAATTTCTTGTGTGAAGATGTCAAGTTAGAGGAAGGGGAAGGTTAAAATGACCCAGCTCTTAGTCACAACCAGGGAAGAGAAAAGCAGGAGAATAGCTTGACCTGACCCATTATCTGTGAGCAAAGTAAAGCTGGAGAAGCGCCTGGGCAAATGCCATGGTAACCATCTTGTGTAACCTCCCTTGAACAATATCACATAACAGTCATCCATGAGATAAGCCAGGATAAGTGCCGCTCTGTCTTATACAGTCTGGGAAGAATATCACACCAAACCTCCATTAAAATATCTGGTAATTTAATGTGTCTTCTATTAGCAGCAGAGGCACAAGCCCATTAAAATGGAACATGTGACCTTTTCTGAATCACAAAGTTCCACCCTTCAATTCATCAGACATGATCCATTAAGCAGCTCTAACATTTGATTCTGTGATATTTTTGGGGCAGTGATGCAGAGGCTGGAGCTGGCATTCAAACATGTCATGTATTCTTACAAAAAGAAAATAAAGAACCGTCACTGTTAGGCAGGGTTAGTGTATCACAGACCACAGTGATCATAATTCACCTTGCTTATGACAGCACAGACATTAGGCAGCTGGTGCTCTTTAGAAAGGTGTGGGCAGTGTTGACATGAGTAAGACACATAGGCAGTCGTAGCCTACATGATATACTGTACCGGGGCAGCTGCCCATTTGCCATGAATTAAATGTCATATTTTTTACATTTTCTGATGGGAATATGATAGCCGGTTAATGTTGCAGTATGAAGTTAGCTAATGCTAGTTTCATTGCCTTGGGGTACAG
>OMNW01010569.1:7605-17963 GCA_900303245.1 Selene dorsalis
ATATTTTCTTAATCTTACAACGAGAATCAGTAAAAGGCAAAACAATGAGCCTCGGGGGCTGTGTCTTCACAAAGCAACTCTTTGTGCCCTCCATAAAGCAAATCTATAGTCGGGCCAATCAGGTTGATTCCTGTCTTGATTAATTTGCTCCGAAATGCCCGAATCGTTTGGCGAAATCTGCTGACAAAGGAAAAGCTCGCACACTCTCACTGCAACCTTCAATCAAGCAGTAAATATGTCACGTTCGAACGCTCATAAAGCAACACCCTTAATTTAGTCTTTTTTCGCCGTGGTATGGTATTATGGAGGGGGAATATCCTTCAGCTTGATTCAAAGATAAGAATGTGCTTCAAAATGAAACTGAGGCTGTGGGGCAGATACAAAGATAAGCTCTGTTTAACCCCGAACAAAGTGTGAAAATTCAACAGTTCTTCAACAGTTTCGGTATATCAACATTAAACACGAGTCATAATATTAATTTACAATGAGATATTTGACAAGGTTTGATAGATTTTTCACTAATTTCAAGAAAATTTAAACAATGCCTGTTCCCCCCCCCTTCCATGTTCTGAACTCTGAGATGTGAAGTCAGCTCCCTTGTTTGTGTGGGCTTGTATAAACACTGCTACACTGTGGTTTTACACCCTCAGAGGAAAACGATCTTCGACAATTATGGCTCACGTATAATAAGGTGTCAGTGTGTGGTGAATCTGTGGTGAAGAGTACAATCCAGGGGTTTGTTTTACGAGGCTGGCACGGCCCACGTCAGGTAAGTCATCGCAATATTTCAAGAAATCCTGCTTTCGTCAGTGTCCTTGGGGATCTTGTATATCATGGCAATGTGAGAAGCCAAGGAGACCAACATGATAAGGAGACAAGAGGAAAAAAAAACAACAAAAAAACGGTTTTCCGTGAGCGTTGCAGATTCCTATCAGAGGTGCTGAGCTTGTCAGTTCCGCATTCCGGGTTTGTACACTGATGAGAATCATGGAAATGTGCATACGCTGTCTCCTGCAAACAAAAACAAGACAAAAAGACCTTCCTGTCTCGTCTCTCTCTGGTTTTGTGCTACCAACCCCCCCTCCTACACACACACACACACACACACACACACACACACACACTCCACCTCCTTGAAATCTGTCAAGTATCAGATTCATGAAAGCGCAACCGCTTCCAAAAATCAGCTGGATTGAAGCTCTTGTTCTCATGTTCGCTGATCTGTGAGCCGCTGCCAGAGACGTGTCTCTTTGCAGGACATGCAACAACGTAACATGAGGGCTTTGTCAGGCTGGAATGAGTCAGAAGGTGTTGTGTTAACGCAGACAGAAACCCAGCGAGAGACGAGCGAGCCAGCGAGCGAGGACGCACGTCCAAGAGACGTGTGCGTGTTATTGACAGATTTGAAGAGACAGAGACACTTTGACCTGGCAACATGGGAGAATGGATGGAGTGTTGCATGATGCTGCAGATAAATAAAAAAAGATGAGTAATGCAGACAGAATAAAGGCAATGTTAGAGAATAAACATCATTATTTTGCACATTGAGCACAGGCAGATCTCCACCGAGGCCAGTTTCACACCACCAGCAGTCTTTATGTCATGCTAACCTATGGGAGTCATTACTATGACACATTTTGGTATATGGTGCCTTGGTTTACAAAATAAAAGCCTGTAAAAAGCACTTCCATCTGCAAAACCGTTAATCCAATTTCATTTATTTGGTGGATTTGTGTTTCGGCTAATTCTTCCACATGGCAACTCTTGAGGCCTAATTTGTGACCTCGCCTCCCTCTCTGCCTCCATCTGTCTGCAGTCTACACTCCCCAGCAAAGAAAAACACAGCAAAACAAACCTTTCACTAAGCTGTCACTAACACGTCTTAATACCCACTACAGTCTTGATTTAATGACATGTCAGAAGTGCGGCCCTGAGTCACTCTTCTTGGCAGACGTGAGGCTCTTACAATCACACTCGGGGGGTTGATGGAAATCTGTCAGAGGGATGCACCTCTTTCCTCGCAGCGCACACAGAGACGCTCTTGTTTTTTGGCCCGAGCCGGATGTCTGTCACGTGCGTGTTGATATTTTGGCTATTGTGTAACTTTCTCTGAGGTTTAACTGGGATAAAATGTCTAACTTTGCACTGCGTCTCACGCTCGTTCGGGCCGCGCTCGTGCAGAGTTGCTTTGCATCTCCGGTCGAATCCTCCTCCACAGTGCATGAGATGTCTGCATTTAGAGCTAAACTAATATCTTAAGAGAGCTTTTTGTTGTGGTGTATTTGCAAAGCGAGAGTCTTAAAGCTCTCCAGGATTATGGTTTTAGACAGTGGCATTTCTCAGGGATTATGATGCATGTACTGCTTGTACTCTTCTCACCAATTCGTCAAGGGCTCAAGCCAAATTAATGAACCCGCTGACTTTAGATAAAGCTGCAGACACGAACGCAAACTGTGACTTCATCTCACACCTTTTAGGCCATTTTCTTATTTATTTATCTGAATATTATTTTATAGGTTTTCAGGTTTCATATAGCCACATAGCCACAAGTACCTAAAAGGACCAGAAGTCTCTGAAAGTCTGGTGACCAGAAGATTTGGGGAAATTCATTTGTTCTTTCCTAGTTTTTCTCTTTCCGCAGGTAAACGAGATGGCAGAGGTTCAGCCTGTTACACAAGAGCAAATCTTCTCCACCGCAGGGACCTGATCCTGAGTTTTTGCGGTCAAGGGATGCTCTGCTCTCCCTGCCACTTCCATCCAGCTGATCCAACTCAACCACGGCCGGCAAGGAAGCGAAGTTTCCGTCCGTCTGTGTTTGCAAACCAGCTTCCTTCCCCGGGCCAAAAGACAGAGCGGGCTGCTATTAATTACAAAGAAATATTATCCTCTTGCAGGAGGTTCGCAACAACACCAGTATCCAAAGCAAACAGATACGGTGTGCTTGGAAGCTTGGTGCCTTGTACGGCTGCCATGCCAAATCCAGGCCCACAGATCCGCTTACAGCAGATCAGAGACAGGGAGGAGGGGAGGTTTGTTATCATGCACGCTGCAGCATCATAATTCCCATTTCATCCTCACGCCTCGACTTCAAAAGTGAGAGGACAGCAGTATGCAAAAGGGATTTCAATGAGTTTCCCTAATTGTAACTTCCACAATATCTGCTGCGAGACGAGTTATGCGATGAGCAAACTTCTCCGGGATCAAAGGAATGCGATTGCGTGATAAATACTTTCCTACATGCAGCGTGATAGCAGGTGGTTGTGTGGGAGGGTTGTGAGTTTTTAAACATGCATAACACCATATCAGCCCTGCAGAACAGCACGGGAGGAAGTTGGAAAATTGCATTCATTACACTCAAGATGTTACATTTTGTTGTAAAGGGGGGAAAAAAAGTCTTTCCAAGGTCAATAACCATTGAGGTGCGATGATAAAGCTTGTCAGGGGGGGGGTCCTTGGGTTGCAGGCACATGACACACTTGAGATATTTTTACACTCACAACAATCAAAAGATCACCTTTGTTTAGCTGGGAAAGGGTTTACTCACTGGGGCTCTTGAAAACTGTCATTTTCCTGTATGAATGTGTGAAGCTGGAAGGGGGGGGGGCTCGACGACGCCCCGCACTACGCATAAACACACAGTAAATAGCCATTATTCCTTTGACACTATCCACAAACTGTGAGGAGAGGACATCCTGTGCAGTCAGGATGATGGATGAGGCCGGACCATGTTGTTGTGACGGAAAGATGTGGAGGGAGATCTGTGTGTGTGTGTGTGTGTGTGTGTGTGTGAGAGAGAGAGAGAGGGAGGCGGGGAGGGAGATGACGCCCAGTGGGCTGTTTGAGTGACAGCAGAGGTGCAACACACACTCAGACTCTTGTGGCTTTTGCTGCTTTGCTCAACAACATCGCTGAACTCGTCGGATACGATGACAGTTCAAGTTCAACTGATGTCATTCATTAGCACGCGTTTGGTAACACTTTGTTCACAGGCAGCGAAGCTTTCTCACAATTTCAAAACAGGAGAAAAAATTAATTTTCAGGAACTTTCCTGGAAAGGACTGAGTAATATAGTAGTATGTGAAAGTCGACATGGTTTTTCAACTGGTGCGGGTCCATTTCATAAATTCCATTAAGTGTTTTCTTTTTTTAAGAGCAAGAAAACTGAACAGGCGTAAATCTGAAGCGCGTGAGTCAAGAAGTAATGAGAATAAACTTCATGGAGAGTAAGTGAACATTTCCTGGTGTCCAGATGGATCTCTGTCAGGTTCTTTGAGGTATTAATATTTCAGCATCTTAGTCAAGGAATTTCTTCTCTGGAAATAACAGCAGCTTAAAAACCTGAGCCAGATCTGAGAGAGCTGAAAGGACATCAAGTCCGGCCTCTCTTCGGCCTCAAATGTCATGTTTGATGAGAAGTTCAAACTAATTTGCATGTTGAGATTTGACCTTAACAGACATGATATGATATTCCGGGTGGAATAATGGCGTACGCACATCCAGGCCACATGTTAATACCCAGGACTTCAAGTTCCAAAGTGGTGATTAAGTCCAATATAATTTGATTAAGAATCCAGCCCAGGCTTGAATCACTTTGTTTCCATCCTCTCTAAAAAAGACAGGCCTCCCAAGATGTGTATGTGTGTGTGTGTGTGGACTGCAGGACTGTCATCAAACACTCCATCATCGGTTTCTGTCCACAAGAAGCTCAAGGGAAGACAAAACAGCCGCCGCATGCTCACATCGAGGCCTGTGTTTTTCTGCCGCACACAAAGTTCGTTGGACATTAAGAGACTTTCAGACATTCCTCTGCAGCCTTTCTAACTTCTTCTGATGTGGTGGTGACAGCAGCGCTGCTGCAAATAATCTGAATTAGTCCCATAATTTTGATGAATGATTTTGTTGATCTTCTTTCTTTCTTTTTTTTTTCCATGCGACTCCATATCTGATTCATGCATTTACACCGGAACCCCTTTGTTTACACTCCAAACAACCTGCAATGCGTAAGTGATGCAACAGATGCGCTCGTAAACAACTTCCGTAACCGAGCCCGGGGGCACGGCCTCCACAGCTAAACTAACACTGGAAATGGACAAAAACAAGCTCAGAAGATCTCTTCGTGTAAACGCTACAAGTGTCTTCAATCACACTGAAGGCCGATGAATGCAGTGATCAATAATTTTATGATACAGACGACCCCAGAGAGAGTTATCACAAGACTTTGAGCGAGCATTTTTTAGCTTCTCTCAGCCAACAATTTTGGTTTTGTAGCCATCAACACTCTCATCTTTCTTATTTTGTAAATTCCTGGATGGAGTTTTTTTTTTTCTTCGTTTTTTTTTAAATCTGGGGCCTTTGAAAATCTTTCAAATAAGTGGATTGAAAAGAGAAAAATTGCTTTTTGGCTAAGAGAAGATTCAAATTGGATTGGAAAGGGTTTGGGAACTGCTGATTTAAGCTGCACATCCTCCACCGTAAAGTCAAACAGCGCTGAACCTCCTGAACTTCACTCTTTGCTTCACACTTGCTTGATTTCCTCATGAGGTGCACCTCAGAAAGATGATACTGGCTGAACCTTTTAGCCGTTATGTTGACGCCTTTATCCAAACTCAATTCAGACTATAACATTGCCTGGGGCTGACAAGACGGAGTTCAAACGGCTGCTGATTGACACATTGGCTGTTGCTTGTGTTGAACTAGTGACCCCTGAGTTCACGGACAAGGCCCGGCATTGCCTTCAACCTTGATCTCCAGGTGCCACTAAGAGCTTCTCTGTTTTCCTTGTCAGGTAAGGTGAGAAAAGGTGGGTTTTGCCAGCACCACACTTAAAGGTCCCTGCAGGCAGACGTGCTCGGTTCAGCGAGTTCAGCTCAGGTCCGGCGGCGGGAGACCAGACGCTCTGGGATCTTCTTCTTCTTCTTCTTCTTCTGCCCGGTGACTCACGTGTTTCTCTTTTTCACCGTCATTCATCCAGCAGAGTTCTGCTGAGCAGGAACGCTCTCCTCACTGCGTTAACCTGCTCATAAAGTTTCATAGCATCACACCTGGGAGCCGCTCAGTAAAAACCACATTCTTCGACCGGTGAGTGCTGAGCCGCTCCACTGGCACACCGGTGGACTGAGTATTTTGCTCAAGGGTACTTCTGACAGTCGCTGCTGAGAGAGGGGTGAATTATGCTTTTTGACTTCCTTTACCCAGAGTTTTCCTGGCAGACCGGGAATTTAAAGTGGTTGAACTCTCTCTGTGTGTGTGTGTGTGTGTGTGTGTGTTTCCAGGCTACAGTGGGAGTTTGTATCATGTATCTTTAGGGGGAGTGACAGGACGGATGACCAATGCCAGCTCTTCATCGATCACTTTGCCAGGTGCTGAGATTGCTGGCTTGCAAAATCTAGCTCTAATGCTTTGTTTTTGGAAAAGATACGGCCGCTCTCCTCCCGAGTAAATTAAGTTTGCATCGAGAAATACGGTATCTTCATCTGTGAACTCTGACGCTGCAGGATTACACCACACGACTAAATATGTTTCTTGCAAATGAGATCTGTATCAGCAACGAACCTTGTTCCAACACGTTACACGATCCATACTGCGCTTCTTATATTTGTATAAATGAGTTGATTTCTTCTTGGCATCTGCAATAAAAATAAGCATCGGGCCCAGAAAAAACATGTCCTGCTAGAGGACAACTGGTTCTCACTGTTTACCAGTCCCTCCTCACACTTCACACTTTACAGCTGCTGACATTCCTGAGCCTGTGAGTCTGTCTCTGGTTCTTCATGCCCGATCACCTCTTTACACGTCACGCAAGTCGAGACAACAGTGCAATATTGTTCTGCGCTAGACTGCAGCACGTCTCTCAGGAACTGAATCCAACCTGTTTCGCCCGATTTGACATTTCGAGAGACAAATTGTTGTGTTGTCTGATCTTGGCTATAAATCTCAAGTCAAAACAGCGAGTGATGATGTGGTAACATGATCACAGGGTGATATATCGTTACCTCCTGCGTCTTAAAATCTAATATCATTGGCATCAGTTACGGGTTTAAGGCGCAGGTGAGATGAGAGTGTTGGACAGGCATATGTGTAAGAAAGACTAAGCCGATCACTGCTATGACCAGCTCTGCATTACAGCCATGTTCCACTTGTAAAGTAACCAAACCCTGAGCAATGTTTCTCTATTACATAAAGCTACAATGGGCCTCACAGCAGGCTCCACCTTTCACATGTGCAGCGATGTCATAATGACTCAATACACCACAGGAACCGTCCTTCCCAACAACGTCCCTTGTGTATAATCAGTATTGTCTGTTAAAAGAAAGGTTGCAAGGAATAAAATGTTAAGACTTCAAAAAAAAGACCCCATCACGATACCGTGCTGATGATACACAGTGTATAAGATTTCCTCTTAATGCAGAACTCCTGCTGCTCTGAAAGAATTCATACTATGTTGGAATCTGACAGATTTACAAGCCAGTGGACGTTAGCAGTTTACAGATCAAGGAATTTACAGCATATACAGTGTGCAGAGTGCGTGTGCGTGTGTGTGTGAATATCCACGCTTGCCCCACACTGGCTCCTCGGACAGATTTGATCCGAGATGGAAAAAGAGCAGAACGGTCGTGCAAGCCCGAGAAAAAGAAATGTGATGTTTAAAGACTAAAGTGGTGATTTAGAAAAAAAAGGCTTGTTAAGATGGACACTTTCTGCAGCTTTCTGGCAGCCCCATCTCTGAATGAGTGTGTCGAGGGGTATAAGTTCCACCATGGAGGAGATTGTCTCGATTTTTATTGCCGTTGGCAGAATTCATAGACTAAATAATGGTTGTGCAATGGAATCGGTGCAGCCTAAAACACAGGAAATAAATGGTGGTGGTCATGTTCATTCATGCTGGTAATTATCACCGCCTTAAAAAAAAAAAAAAGGAAAAAAAGGCAAAACCCCCTCAAAGCAAAGAAATTATTAACTTTGGAAAGACCCTGACTGGGGTGCATTGATCCAAAATTTAAAAACCGCCTGTGTGTGTCTGTCTGGTACACTCCACATCTTGATACTGGGCAACCACTGAGGAGAAATCGCTGCTGCTCTGGGAGCGTGTGTTCACCTCAGAGGGTCGTTTCCAGCCAGATGAATCTTCAAGTTAAAAGGTTTCTGTTCCCTCTGCGCTTGGGAATGATTTTCAGAAACAAGATCTCAGAAGACGATGCGAAGACAAGGAGGCGCCTTGTATGTACGTGTCACATGTCTAATAATATCACGTTTTTTTAATGAAGGCATTGGAAACAAGTAACGCTGGTATGACACCGCATGTTGTGGATTCTTTGGGAGCTCCTGGCTCCTCTGAGCTGGCCTGAGGACAGGCCCTTCCCAAAGCCCAGAGGCTCCTCGAGGGCCACGTCGTAAAAAGAAACACTTACGCCCCGCCATGACTCAAGTTTGGGAGTATTCACATTTCTGACAGTTTGTGTTTTCTCCCAACTATAATGCTCTCTGCTGTGTTTGAAGCAGGTGACCTCCCCTTACTCCCTTTGACCCGTCTCTGGGGCCGCGGGTTTGAATTCTTTGACTCAATTAACGTTAACCTACACGCTGCTTTATTGCTTCGTTTTACGGTCCCCTGCAAGATTGTGGGTTTCATTTCACCTTCACAAAGGGCTTCACTCAAATCACAGCAAATTATGCAGACTTATACGACTGTTAAACAGCCTAAAAGTGGAGCGGCAACCTGCACTTCTTTGAACGGTCACTGGAAGCTGGCTCAGTCTATTCATATACACTCATAATAAACACGTTTGCTTCGTTTAGACTTAAAATGATGCATTATTATTAAGTGCCTGCTGCTTTGGATGACAGGTGGATGAGCAAGCGGTTGCCACAAGCTCCGAAGCCATGCTCCTTTCCTTTGCACAGTTTTAGCTTAGCTTTAGAGCCTATGCTAAAAACAGGTCATGCATCATTAGTTGTATGTGAAGTTTCTGACTCCTAATGTTGAACAAATAGTTTGAAACATTATCACGGAGTCACATGAGAATGACTTGGCGAGAAGAAATCAGCGTCATTCCTTCCAAATCTGAATCCATGCTTGACTGAGATGCCTCATAGTCTCCAGTCAGACCCTCTAGGACCTGGATTTGAATCTTCTTCACTCGACTGGTGTGGGTAGATACGAGCGCTGATGAGCCCTCTGATGCACGGTCGTCGATCCGTAGAGATTTCGCACGAGCGTGACGCTAAAAAAGGAGTCAGTGAGCTGTTGCGGGGACACGGCAAAGAGCCTTCACAGGGGCCTGTTCATGCAGCTTTGGCGGGAGAACAGCTGGCCCGCTTCAGAGCCGAGCGCTCACCCCGGCCCTTCTTCCTGACCAACAACATGTGGATGAGAGGAGAAGCCCAGTGTACCGTTTCCACCCCTAATTAGCCTGAACTCGGCGCTGTTATGTTAAGGAAACCCTCAGGAGCTGTGAATCGGTCAAACGGCGGATGTGACAGGAGGTCGGAGCGTTTTCTGCAGCTAATGGGCTAAATCAAGGCTTCTCCTGGGAAGATTATCACTGGCAGGAACAGCTCACCAACACAGCTGATGAGCTTTTAATAATTTCCTAATAATTTCCTCTTCTTCGTGGCCAGCCTGCATGCTGACAGCATCATCATGTCATGGATGTTTGGAGGTGGCAAAAAGGCAATTATGCGTCACTTGTAATAAGCACCTGCTGCTCCGAGGCTGCAGAAGATTAAACCTATCACTCATTTAATCTGTTTTCTGTCTAAGAAAATAAAAAGGCACGGTCCTCTTTTGGGGAGGAGAAAAAAGAATCAAGTAGAACAAGTAGGAGGTGGAGTGCAAACCAAAACAAGCAGGTTGATTTTTCCACTTGATAAGAGCAGAGTGGGAATTTTCCCCTGTTTGAATATTTACAGTCCAGTGGCATCTACATGTGCATGGGTCAGGTTTTTCCAAAATGACGGAGTCTCTGTGTGGGAAGGTCATACCTGGGTGAGATGCCTCTCACACACTGTGCACATTTCCACTGCACACTCAGTTAAACACCGAGAGGTTCATGTTCATGTTCGTGCTCCGGACGCTTTCTACATATTTATTCTCATCCAGCTGCAGCTCCACCTATTTGACCCCATTCTGGCTCAAGCACCGCTGTGTTTAGGAGTCAGGGTGAGGTGTATATACTCAGAGTCTCCCCTATGTTGACCAACGACTACATAGTTTTTGCGAGAGGCAATGGCAGGGCACTGGCTGGCGCAGGTTAGTCCCTAACCATCTCCTGCTTGTTCTCATGAGCCATATGAGAGTAGCAAAGACTAAAAATTAATATCCAATAAATGCGGGGGTTGGAAATTAATAAGTTTAATTA
>OMNW01010573.1:12570-28934 GCA_900303245.1 Selene dorsalis
AAGATAAGATTCAATTTCTACTGCTTTATGAATTATGTCTACAGATAATGGGCCACGTAGAAAATGGAGTCAAACAATGTTTATTTATTCTATACAGCAGTGTTTACTTCTTTGGAAATTTCCCTAAACAGCTCTGAAAATTCTTTGGTGACAGAAAAGTCTGTGGACATGAGCAGCATGTAACACATATTCATAGCATGCTCAGGACCTGCTTCATTTGAACTGTCCATCGCTGTCCTTAGTGTCTGAACAGGCCTTTCAAATCCTTCAACAACAAGGTAACCCCCTCCCCCTGCTGTACCTGCGAGCCAACACCGTGCACACCCTGCCTTCATCTCCATAACAAAGCGAGAGGTGCGACAAAGTATATATTTTAGAGATGACCTTCATAGTCAGCGTCCAGGCTTTCAGGCACCACAGGTGGGTTAAAAAACACAATATGCACTTTTAGACACTGTCACACGCAGTCAGGAACACTAAGAAAAATCTAATATATTTATTTTTCTAATCTAAAAACTAGGTAAAGTAAATTATTAGTCAGATGACAATATATAACAGAATGCCAGAAATGAGCTGGTAAGACAGTAGTACACACAAGATGAACTACATTACTAAGTGCATCTTCACAAATATATTCAGTTTAGCCTGAGGTAGCAAGCAGTTGGTCTTCAATCCAAACTGTGTGAAGATTAAAACTTGCTTTATTATATGGGAGTAATAATAATGTAAATGATGATTGCATATTTTCCCAGTGTATTGTTGGAAATTTGCTTAGGCACACTGCAACTTTTTGCAAGTCTTGTTGCGTTATTTGCATCAGTTGCATGACTGAATGTTCCATGTGACACTACGTGAAGAATGCCAAAAACCCAAACACAAATGAACTGTACATATGTAGATGGTCAGTCCAGTGGCACCATTTTATTTCCATCCACCATTCCTGTGTCTAGTGGTCATAAAAGCATTCTTTTATGACCACTACACACAGACACCTTCTCCCAACCAGATTGCCTCAACACTCAAATTCTCAGCTAACTTCCATTAACTACTGGCAACAGTTAGGAACACCCATGCTGAGCCTCACATGCAGTTTGTGACCACAATCAAGCTTGTGCTGGGCTCACAGCATGGGTTTTCCATATGACTGGATGCATTTGTTAAACATTGGCGCTAACAATTTCGCTGGATTTTGCTGTTGCTTACTAAAGTAATAAAGACCTCTGTATCTCCTGTAACTGCTTCACCCTATGGTTCCTTTACCAAACAGTAGGGGGTCCTGTCTGTTAGATGACAAAAAGTACAGCAATAAATATGTGGAAGAAGTCCAAATTACACACATTGAACCCATCGGTTCATACATGGACAAAGTATTATTAGACAGTATTTATCCAGTGATAAGGCTGTTGTCAGAATGCATATTTTATGTGTAGAAAAGAGATTTATATGGGGTTTTATTTTAATTTTTTTTTTTCTTATTTATTTAGCATTATCAGCTGCTTACGCATTTGTTTCTTATTTACTAAAAGAGCTGCAAGCAACACAAATATTAACTCTTGTCTCTTTTATATATTTTCATCTATTGAAGTTAGCACGTTAACCAGGTATACCCCTGGTCCATCTCATCCATCCTTTCCAATACAAATTCAATGCTGCTTCCTTCTCATCATCGTAGCTGTAGCTCTGCTCAGAAGACACATTATAACCTCTTGTGTTATAAGGAGAATGATGGCTGAAGCTCCTGTCAAGTGTCAATCACCACCACCCGCTCCGAGTGAGAAACCATGTTCAGTGACAGAGAATACTTAGAAATAACCCCTTTAAAGTCACAGAGAATAATTTGTTGAGTGACATAATAAAAGCAGTGTAAAAAGAAAATTGGAGAACCATCAGAAAAACAAAAGAAAATCTTCCCTTTCTCATTTATGCCGCTTGTGCAGAGGAAATTCAAAGAAAAAGATTGAAAGGAGAAAAAAACAAATTTGGGTGAAATGAGGGAGGCATTACAAAATTAAACCTTCAGTCACGACACACTGCACTGTTTCTGTGTTTTCACACCATTTTTGTCAGTTCGTGTTTAATTAATATTATTTGTGCCACTCACACCTGTCAAACATGTTAAAAATAATCCCAATGGGGAACGCCTGACAGTGACTGGCAAAAGGCAAACGATTACTATCATTAATCACCACATGCTGTATGATTTTTATCTCCCGACTGTCAACACCAACTGGTGTAGACTGGAACGTACTTGATCCCATTTGGTTGAATCAGTCATTACACCCAGATTATCAATTTATGTGTACCCACCTAAAATGACAGTTTGGGCTTTATTATTATTATTTGGAATCAGAGATTCATTTTGTGATAAAATCTCCTGCCAAAAAACAAACGAGAGATGTTCTCATTGGGACCATGTGATAGGAAACCTGGTGCCTACTCCACCAAAAAGCCTCCCTTGACCTCGTCCAGAATGCCACATATCCTCCAAATAGCCTTGTCCAAAGACTCTTTACCCTACACAAATCCTGCCCATCTGACATCTTAGGAATTTGACGGTGTGAGGAACTGTTTTTTTTCTAAGCTTGTAAAGCCCATTTAGTCATTGCACGTGATATTGCGCCCAAGTAAAACTGACTGACTGACCCAGTGTGTAGTGACTGATTGAAAGGTAGTCAGTACAGAATGCTTGGTTGCACAAAGCTGTGATGCAGCTGTCATGGCCGATGACCCTACTGCTCAGTCACAAGAGATGGTAAACCTTAAAGCAGTAAGAACCATCTTTAGGATCCATCCTTTAGGCACGTGGCTCCTGCCAGATCTCACCTTTCCTCATTTCACTCCCCGTCCCCTCCCTCACTCACCCTTTGCACAAACCTCTTTTGCTGGAAGCAAACCCATTCCTGCCTTGATTGGTTTCTATTCTTTGCCCTGTGAAGAGGAACAGAGTCAGAGGGGGGCTGGAGGTGGGAGGTGGCTGAGTGCTCCTGAAGTACTCTTGGCCAGGGCAGCTGTGAGAAGATTCAAGGATGTGAATAAATGTGAGCAAGGCCTATACTGATGCACAGCAGGGTTCAGGCTGTAAAAAGGCACTGCACTCCTCTCAGGACCTGAGACCCCTTGAGTTGTAGTGTATGTTTGGGGCAGATTTTGATTTGGTTTTAAGAAAGACTCACTTGCGCAATAACTGTAATTTGTTTTCCGCAAAAATAATTAGAATAACATGCCCAAGACAAATTTATTCTAAAAATGTTTGATACATTTCAGGGGGTTTTTTTTAACAATGAAACCAATCCAGAAGTATAGTGACTCTAATGGCACATGTCAACAGGAGATATAAAAGTGTATGTAGATGGTAGACTGAGTTTCGTGGTTACACCTCTATGTCATCCACATGAAACTTTGTCTCTTTGAATCGATCAGGCAGGTATCCTGCTGCCTATTTCGTTACGTTTTTTACTGTCAAGTGAAACTTCAGATGCCACTGTCTGTCAAGAGGTGTCTTCACCGGTGACATGGCCAATCTTTGACATAATGCTCAGTCTGTCTCTCCACACTCCCAAGAAAGGGCTGTCATGCTTCAGCAGGCCGGATAATTATTTCCCTCTTATCCCTCCTTGCCAGGGCCAATCCTAGTCTTCAATAGAAGCCAGGGACCGCACCACTTCCCATCACCTCTCTCCGTCTCTTTTCTTCTCCATCTCTCCTCTTCCATCTGTTTCACTTCACCTCACTCTGTGACTTCAAGACCCACTTTTCCCTCAGTCTGTCTTTGTGTCATTCTCTTTCTTGTTCTGTATCCTCTCTAAGAATAGATTTGCACAGGCAAAATAGCTCCGCAGTTTGACAGAACTGATGCTCAAAATAGTTGCGTTCCATAAAAGATTGCCATATGAGCATCTTTATTTCATGGCTTGCATTAGTCATCTGATGTGGTCTATACATGTGACAAAGATCACATGAAATGTTGCTCTTCCTTTCATCCGTAGCCTTATCACACCGCTGTAGAGGCACAATGACACGGTGTTTCAAGGAATGAAATGCTTCCAAGAAACTGTTGGCTGCGTCTCAAGTCTGTGATAGGTAGTGTTAGGTTTATCTTTTGTAACGTGGCAGGATATTGCCTGTTTGTTTAGACTGTGTAGGCAAGGCTTCATTTCTTTATTTTTGTCATCTATATTTAAATATATCTATAACAATGCTCTGCAGTGGTAATTTGACACCACAATTTTTATTTGTGGCTTGTGTATTAAACTATTCCATCAGTTTGCGTGGGGCCTGGATGTACTGTATCTAGTTCTCACATTTCTTTTTGCCACCCCATGAACCAAAGTAAATCTTGGGTAGTTAAGTTCACTACTGTCTTGTTTGGATGTTAGTCGACAGGTAATGCTGTTCACATCCAAACGAAATATATGTTCAGACTCCTATGATCCATCCAATCACCCCGCTCCTCACCAGCAGTAGTCCCATCATTCTAAGATGTATGATTAGAGCCAGCAGGCCCGTCTTGATTTGGAAGCTGTGCATGTTAACCTGTGGCCCCAAGGCCGAGCACAGGGCCCCCAGCAGATCGAAAACAAATAAACAAGGCCTGCCAGAGCAGGCGGTGACAGTACAGGCTGTCTCCAGTAGATAAGGCAGAACAATAGCCCTTAATAGGCCACAGAGAGACACACACCCATCTCCAGCACTGCCTTATTCTACTCCTATCTCCTTGCTGGTAACAAAGGAAACAAGATTTCCCTTTTCTTTCTTTCCTGCAGAGAGATTAGCAGCGCTTAACAGGGGTATGGGCATGAAAATGTGTATTTGAGTGATAATTCAGAAACGCATGCTCAACCCGTAACAAGCAGCCTTCCAGAATGAGAAGGCGCACAATGCATGTGTTTCCCCCTGGGATGAAACTTGGAGGAGAAAAGTACATCATGTTTGTTATCATCAGTCTATTAAAGGAATATGACAACTCTGTGAACATGTGATGTTCTTTTTTTTCATCATGTTCCAGTCAATGTAGATGACCAGGGATTTATAATTTAATTGTTTTCTGATTAGAAATGTTAATGTCCGTAATGACAGCAAATATGTTCCAGCACATATGCACTGAGGCCACATTTCATGAAAACACATGCAAGTATATACAGAGGTATAATACTGGACCATGTGAGCATGTCAAATTGTCTGGGTTACATTTCTTTCTTGTCCTAAATGCATTTAGTGGGGCGTATAAAAGCAAGCAGAAAAGCCTGTTTCTCCCGTGAAGGCCCTTTTTTGACTTTGACTCAAAAAAGCCTTGGCAGGGTATTGCAATGCCAGTAGCAACGATTGTATTTTGTAAAATTTGAATCATTTCACCGTCACCCAGGTAGAAGGCACCAGCTCATACCGTATCACTGCCTGAAAGAACACACAAAGATCCTCTAAGAGAGCAAGCTGGCACATTATACCTGATGCCTTTATGCTGAGCTCTGATGAAAAAAATCCACCCTGCTGCCAGGTTAGCTCACCTGAAATGAATGCCTTTAAGGAAAGAGCCTGTACTTGGTTCTGTGACAGGAGGTAAAACGCTGCAGAGTGTGATGTTGGAGATTTCAGACGGATTGGAGTGTTCAACGCAATTTCAGACCTTAAGGCTGGATTTCTGCGATGCTGATGAATGGAGCAGAGCAGGGTTGGACCTTTGATTGTAGAAGGCATCAAAGAAAGGAGACTGACTGTAAATTTGTCTCCCATTTTTCCAGGCAGTTCATCACTGCTGCATTTTAACCCCATACAGACAACTACCTTGCCAGAAAAGAAGCAAGGTTTTTTTGTTTTTAGTTTTTTTGGTTTATAAAAAATGTCCACTGGGCAGTTGTGGAAAGTGTTGTTGCTCTGAATGTGAATTCTACTTAGAATAGGCAGAAGTGAAAGGAAATATCTGCTTATTTTGGTTCTTGGTTTGCAGGAAAAATAATGTCCCTTGGGCTGTGTGCTTGCTTGTAAACCTAACAGTGAAATTATGAGGGAAAAAAAAGAGAGAAAAACTTACAGCGAAGTACAACTCAGTCCATGCCACATCCATATTTCTATAAACTGCATTTACTTCTGTGCCAAGCAACATAAATCATGTCTTATGTATCATTAATATACATGGGTGTCAATAGGAGATGCATGAATGGAAGAAATATGGTTCTTCCCCATAGAGGCAGAGTTGAAAAATGGGCTGCAGAGGGGCGAGGGCATAGTCTACCATAGTGAGGCTGCAAAAAGCCATCTGAATCTCTGCTGCCCCCCAGTGGGGACCAGATAATGTACTCTGTGTGTATTTGTGAGACCATCAGTTGAACACTGTGGAACAGTTCATGAGATCCATGTTTATGCAAATACATTGATGTCATCAAGCTGTGGCACATTATTGTATAACTTGAGGAGCCGTTATATATTGATGGATACAGTCCACTGTATATACATTGTTCTTTGCATATTTATTACATATTCATATCACTTTGCTGATACATATGTTAAGTAAAGGAAAACATTGTTTGGGCTCTGCTGTGCTTTTACATGGAAATCAACAGTTTAGTTTCAGTGCGAAGCCATTTTAATCCATCGTAGATCAGTTGAAGGGGTTGAAGCTAAAACATGTGAAGTTTATTCACAGACTCAGATCCAGAGGTTCGTTCAATAATATTGAAACTCCAGTCACACTAGTTTTTTTCATTTATTATTTATTCATTTATTTATTGCTTGTGTACAAATACCTAGTAGCAGCAGCATCGTTGGCCTTGTCCCCCCGCTGTGGACTACACCTACACAAGGCAGTAAAGACATTGACACTCACCTGCCCTCAGGCGCATACATACAGACGCATAGTGAACTGCAGATCACACCTAACGGGCTGTCAGAGGAGCTGCTTCATATGTCTGAGGTTTGCGAACCACCGAGCCAGCCTCGTTTCACACCTCTTTTTTTCCATCTGCCCATCTTAAACTGTTGAACTCTGATGTCTCTCCACTGTCTGCCACTTTTCACATATGTACTCTCACGTCATTGGGTAGACCACATCAGTAATGTATATTTTCTTTAGAAAGTCAATGTATTTTTTTTTTTCTGCACATATTTCTGTAGTTGAACTTCACAATTGGAAGCTGTTGTTACTCACAGTCATACTGCTGGGTTTGCCAGCCAACACTTGCGAGTCATGCACATGGGCATGTGGTGTGAGTGTGTATTGGAAGCAGCATCCTGTCACTTGTGTTGTATCATCCTAGAGACAGTGAAAAGAAGCATCAATACCTGGAGGTTTGACTCCTATTAATAGCCGATTTACAATAAAGGGATATTAAATCAGTTGTTACACATGAAACTCGGTTTATTTAAATTCCTTAAAGAAACCATTGTTAGGACCATACATTAACCCGCAGATGAAATGAGCTGTAGGTAGTTTCAGTTGACCACAAGAAAAGGCCAAAGAATAGGAGACAAGTTGATAACATATTTTCTTCGCTAAGTGGAAGGGAGATAACGCTCTCTGACGTTTCTTTCTGTGGGAAATAAAAAGCTCCTCCAACTCATCAAAATACCTCATCATGTATTGTTACTTAGGTAATCTGGAGGCCATGATTCATCAATTCTTGTACTTGAATATTTGCTTTGTGTTCAGTTGCAGTGTGATCGTACCGCTTGCCTGCCTTTCCCCCTTGTTTTTACCCATCCTGGTCACAGCACTGCATGATATGTTTAATCAGCATGAAACAGTTCTGCATGTTGACCTAACAGCTTGCTCAATTCTTTGCATGGCATTGGTATCTTTATGCGGTGCTACATCTGTGTTTGCTTTGCAGCTCTCTCCAGGTCTTGTGTCACTCTCTGCTGTTCATAAGGAGATGCTAATTTGGATAGCATATAGAGGACAATGCCATGGCTGTCGCTCTGATAGCAATCCAAGTCCTTGATCTTCTCTCCCTGTAAACATCATTACCACACACTGAAAACATACATATTCACAACAGGCACGCACACGAGCACGAGCACGTACACACCCACAAGCTGCTCATCCAAATCGGCGCTAACAGATTAGCAGTGATTATAAACAAACATGGAGGATTAATCCTGTGTGCTCTCAGTCTACTTTTCCACTGAGCTAGCCAGGGTAATTACCAAGTGCTAGATTGTTAGTGTAATCATACACACACACACACACACAAGCTGCCTTGCTTCACTACTTAGTGATATCAGTTTCGTGCTCATTTTGTAAGAAAGTTGAAGATATCTTTTGCAAAGAAACTGCAGCTACACTGAACATAAGACAGACAGAGAGGTAGTTCAGAACAACTGAAGATGTTCAAAAGTCAAAGGTTTGCACTTGATAGCTGTTAGGGAAATGTGGACTTTGCAAGATAGCAGATGAATTTGAATTACAAGGTCACTGCCAGTGTGGGAACTGACTATTTGATCTGCCACTGTGCGTGTCGTGATTCTATTTTATTCTTTTTCCTATCCACACATGGTATGTAAATCAGCTCTAAAGGCTAAATAAGATACATTGTTCGGCTACATCAGAAGGTTTGAAAACCAGCCAGGTGTGCAGCTTCTGTTGTTTGTCATTTCACCACTTCCCACTGAAATATTGCTTTATTATTTGGTTCCATTGCTTCCTCTTTCACCTGCTGCTGCCCTCTTAACAATATATGGCTGTACTCTGCCTCCATTGCGACACTGGTATATCACCTCAGAGTGTATAGCTTTTGGGCTGATGACCTACTGTGTATAAAGTTGCTTGCATCCACTGAGATGAGATTTAAATCTTGAAATGGTCAATTTTGTACTTATTTCATAAGAGTGTTTACAACCGAATTGGACATTCAGTATTTAAATGTCACTATTCAACTTTTTATGTCATTGACTCTAATGTCGATTGACATCGATAGATTATATAATATATAGCAATCTACTCAATATTGAGTTTGCATTTCTGCTACAAGTGTTTTTAATCCTTTCTTTCTCTCATGTGTCTCAGGTGGAGGCCATCCTTGTCAACATCTTTGGTGGGATCGTCAACTGTGCAATCATCGCCAATGGCATCACCAAGGCCTGTCGAGAGCTGGAGCTCAAGGTGCCACTGGTTGTCAGGCTTGAAGGTAGGAAAACTGCTACAGTTCACACACACTCACACAATGCTCACACACACAAATAAATCCATTGTTGGCCTCTCTGACCCTCTTACACTCCCACTCATGTAATACACGCATGTACACCACCTCGCTCCAATTACAGACATTGATCTCCATATAGTCTGTTTTTAGGCATTTAACCTTAATGAGGATTTCATGATGCTGGATGATGACACTAGCTATTAAAGTTATGCAACCAAGCTCACACCTCTTCCATCTTTTGGAGCTGTTTGCTTTGAAATGATGGAGGTTTTTAGGCAGAAACCCCTTTTTAAACAAAGTTCCCACTATATCACTGTGGCAAATAATATCTAAGTTTAAATGCGCAGTGGAAAATGCTTATAGGGCTCGCATCTTTGTTAGTAACTGATGGTGAATGGTCAAGGTGAAAGCATTACACTCTACTCACGTAACACACCTGCAGCTGAGTGTGAGAGAAAACAATAATTAGGGGCTGTAAAAGTCCCGAAACGCGAGCTGAGCAGGAACGTAAGGAAAAAATAAACTCAGTGAGCCACCGCCAGGAAGGTGTTGAATGGCATGTTAGTGCACAATGGCGTGTAAGGGAACTTATGGTGGGAAAAAAGGCAGGAGTGGTCATTACCAGTTGTTACACTGTGTGTCTGTCCAAAAACCTTGTACAAATAAACTAGAAGGAACCTAAGCATATGACAGCTTGCAGTATTAGGCCACAACAGTTTCTTTTTTCATGTGTTAAAAGACCTAAAATGAACAATGCATGCTGACTACTTGACAATTAGCAGATCGTCTAATGCGTAGGAATACGAGCAGTTGATTATTGTAACTGTGACTGTAATCTGTTTCCTCCAGTTTTGAGGTGAAAAATATATCCAGTATATTACCACTTATGTGTAAGTGTGTAACAGCAGGCACCTTGTTTAAAACTTTAGAACCACTGTATTACCGCTGCTTTGCTTCCTAGAGCCTATCTATCTTCACTGTGGCTCATTGTTCTAGTAAGAACAGCAGCGCATTTCTCATACATGTCACATTCTGCCGCACCCGTCATTAGCGCTGGCCAGAAAAACAGCAGAAACGGCTCTGATTGGCTCACCTTTCACCTGTATATGCTAATGAAATCTGCTGAGTGTGTATGTGTGTGTGTACGTACGTGGTGTGTGACTCCTGGAGGCGTAGGGCCAGTTGGTGGTTAGCTTAATTGTCAAAATCCTGCCAAGTGGTATGTCCAGAGCATAGAGAAGGGTGTATGTGTGCGTGTGTGTGTCTGTGTGTGTGTGTGTGTTAGCCCTCACCACCTTACTGTACTGCATGTCCTCATGCACTCCGGTAGTATGGTTTGTAGGTCAGGGCGTGTAAGCTGTTTCCAGAATGCAACTGTGCACAGAGGTATTGTATTGCAGTATGGATATGTCTGTTCAGAGCTATAGGGTGGGACATATTTAAGTGTCATATTTGCCTCTGGCAGTAAATAAATATATATAATGATTGATTGAGAGTTTGTTAAATTCTCCATAAAGAAATTACCAAAGTACACGAGTGGCAAGTCTTAATGCAGTGGTATTGCAGTGGTATATACTCAACATATGGATACTGAGTACACATATTTGTGAACATTAAATATTGAAGACCGTAGACTGGAACACTAAAATTTAAAACATTCTGGATGTGTTTCTGCATCGAGGCTGTAAAGTCTGCGCAGAGTTTAAAGGAGAACTGAGAACATGTTAGCAGTATTCTGTGTCTTTTGTTTTCTAGCTGTTACCCAGCACCTGCAAAAATCTATAGAAGTGCATGCACCTCCTAATGATTTTACAGTGATCAACACCTTTAAGAATGTGTGATAATGTTTTCACATTTCCCCTTGAAAAGAAAATGTTGTGCACAGTGTGTTTTGTCAGAAATAATTTCACACCTGAACCAAAAATGCAGCTTTAACAAGGACACACGCCTGTGTGTATGGCTTAATTCAAATCCCACGGTTGCTGATTGAGCATCCAGCTAAAACTCGCAGTATATTAAAATATGCCTCTTGGCTGAAGAGCGAGAGCAAGCTCACCAAAACATGTCACGGTCAAGGCAGCTGGGTTGGCAATCAAAACAGATCCCTAATTAGTCAGCACACATCGCTCATGCCGGGCCATATGACTCAACCCAACTCACAAAAAGGTTGAGTCCAGAAGGTCACTGCTGGTGGTTGGTCCAACCACGTTTTCCTGGCCTGAGCCTAATCCAAGCTTTCGCTGTGGGTCATTACATCCTGGGCCGCAGTCTTCTGGAGAAGATTGGTTCAGAATCAATCAGCTCAGCTTGCTCAGCTGACCGCAGGGCAGTGAGAACGGCCCAGCGCTCTTCAACAGGATCAGGATGGATTAACTGGCACACTTTTAATTGGGAAGCCTCTTTTCAAAGGCCTGGGCTGATTGCACTGGTGGAGAGCTATGTATTCCCATATGTGGACGACAAGGGCCATGTAGTCTAGATGCTGATAGGGTTGAATTAGTTGATGGGGTTTGCATCGAGTGAGCTGAGAGAGATTCTAGCTAAAATATGCTGCACTTGTGAACTACAGTTTTAGTGTTCATCTTCATCCTTTCCAAATTCTTGAAACACATAGGAAGTAAAGACCCTTGTACACTTGTTTAAGGTAACAGAGGAAGTGATACCTGAGGAAGTACTGCACTGCCCCCTTTTGCCACAGTGTGCACATGGACATACTGTATTGTCCTGTGAGGATGCTGTGTGCCACTAAGGAAAAAATCCCCCCTTAAATAGCCCTCAGGGTCCAGTCAAAAAGGTGACCGCTTTCGCTTAACTCTTTTCCCAGCCTATTGATTTACTGAGCCATTTCACAACTGTCTGTCAACCAGTGGAGGCTGTTTTGTCCTTAAAAGGAGATCTGGCCATTTTTTTCCTACCATTTAATTAAAAAGAGATGCGAGGTCCTCTAGCAGGGTTGAGATGCCTCCATCAGCTCTGACAGTGTTATTATAGCTTAAATAGCCATCTGCTGTATCCACACACACGCACACACACACACGCATGCATGTAGGTACACAGACATACACATGTAATAAAATCTGCACACACTGTTTGCTTTTGACAACAGATTTTAACGAGCACAATGTGTTTCTGTAGCCTTTATGACTCAGAGAATGAATGCTCTGAAGTGATGTTATTTGTTACTACAAGGAGTTTCTTTATCACAGTCAACACATATGGGAAACTAAATAACTAGATGTATCTTATAAACTGTCAGTGATGCTCTTTAAATATAATATGCTTAGCTACAGTGTGTATCTCTCTTAAACAACAGTCTGGACAACATAAGAAACATGAAAACTCTGATTAATGACTGGCTAGCACATCAAAGGGGGAAAAAAAAACGTCTGCATGGTTCAGGAGTATCCCGCTCTGTGTTCAAATGAGAAGCATTTGAAGTTTGACACACAGGACGCAGGAGGGAGGAGCAGAGCTGATCCACTTTTGGCTGAGAAGGGAAAAAAGTCTCACTGCTTGGTGCTGATTATGGTGAGGACTAACAAAGTCAGAGCGAGTGTGATGCCGTTCAGTGATGAAAGGAAATGTTTTTTACGCCAATTATTTAAAGTAAGGTGCAGTAAGATCTCAAACCACTGGTATTATCTGTCGCATCTCTTCTTCAGTATCAGCTTTCATTATTGACTGTTTGGAATTAGATTCGTTTTTATATATAATATCAGCTGCCTGTAAAATCATCTATTCCCACATCGACCCACATGTCTGCTGGCAGACTAGTCTGAGGTGATGTCAAGAACAAAGAGAGATGAAGTGGTGAGCCTAAACGTCTGGCCTAAAGCCTCAGCAAATGGTTCAGATACCTTGAGAGGATTCTCCTTCATCTGTTACAAACCAGCTCCACCAAGTTGTTTCATGAGTTGCACTGCTGGACACATAAATATTAAACTCTGTAGAAAGTTTCCCATACTCATCTCTTGAAAAGCACTATGATTTCTTTCTTTTTTTTTGTCATAAACCTAATGAAAATACTGCCGCTCGAGTCCTTAACTCAAGGCTGTTGAGCACCAGCCACTGTGGCCAAAAGTGACACGGATAATAGAATAATGGGCCCTTCTCACACAAGACATTTTGACATCACAGTTGGAAAAGCAGAGGTGTAAATAATTAAATTAATGTTGACTCAATTATTGTTCACGCTGCCTCACTGTCATGACTTACCGGGCCACTCGAACAGCACAGAGCGCATTGTTGTTATTAATAACAGCTGTGCTTTTCTTCCTGTGACAAGTCAAAATGTCTGCTGTGAAGAAGGCCCCAGGTAAAAACTCAAACATGAAGTAACAAGAAGAGAAGAGTCTGTCAGAAAAGCAATTAATGTCTATTACACAGTGATATTTGGATAAAGTTGCCTAACATTAGCTAACTTTAGCCTTGTTCAGATGCCAGCTTTGTCAGGAAGAAGAGAAAGAGAGAGTTAAAAAAAAGAGGAAAGATGTGTTCTTTTGTTCATGAATTCAGCTTTTCATTTGTAGGAGGAAGATGGTTTTATTTCTTTTGAAAAATTACAAGTGTTGCTTTAATTAATGCAAGAAAGTTCAGTTCAGAGCCGACCCGTCGACCCAGCACATGACAGAGCTAATACACAGCTGTCGATATGTTACCAAGCTTTACATCCTTCAATTTCTTATCATTACCATATACAGAAAGTGCATCATCCTACAGGAAGTGTTATAACTAAAGTTAGCCAGTAGCTCCTCTCCTCTCGTCAGATCTTGTCTTCAGTAAACTGAGCATGTGCAGGCAGAGTTGGTCACAATTTTAGGAACTGCAGCGTCACCAGAATCCCTTCAAGCACAACTGTTTGGCAAAGCCCCAAGCCTTATTATCCTGTTGAAATATGGTGGCCTGCAATTGACTCACATTAAAGTGACATCTTCACAATAGCCACAAGTACGGCTGCTAATTAGAGCAGAGAAGCGACAGGAAATGTGTTGTGAAGTGGCAATATATCACAAGGCAAAGTACTGAGTGCTGCTTAGTCTTATGTTGTTTCAGCGTGAACAGTGTGCTTAAAGCCTCAGCGCTGAGCTGTCTTGTAAGGCCGGTCAGTTGATCCGTCTCTCAGCAGTTTGGACAGCTTTCAGAGCTGTGGGGAAATGGTGTTGACGTGGGACTGGGACTGACCTGAAAATCCAATAGAAACTTGTTAGAAAACAAAGCTCAGAGCAGAGAGAGATGAAATCCAGAGATTTCATAATTGATGGGTAACCACATCCAGCTCTGGAAATGTGATCATTTATTTTTACACCTTTTTAATGCCATTTTTTAAAGCAATTAATATGGAATTACCCTTCAAAATAATAATAATTTTGGCGTGTGTGCCTATCTTATGCTTGATACTGTATGCCCCTATCCAGGCTGTGAGTAGGTCTCTGGCAGCACCTAGTGGCTGCAGGTGAACACACACATATACTTCCCACACACACACACACACACACACACACACACCTAGTGTTGTATCCAGCTGGGTTCTGTCCGCACTCATGCTGCTGTGAGCTATCAGTGCTCCCTACCGCTCACAGTGGAACTGCAGTCATCTCACACGTGCGCACACACACAGAGTCACACACACATGCTTACCCATATGCAGAAAGGGACCCACGTAAATGCACGTCTCTTTTTTCGCACTCCCACAGATGTGTGATTCCCTCCCCACACATTACATGGATAACACAGGTACCACACATGCAGCACTGTATAAACAGAGCTGCACACAATGTACCTGCTCATGAATATTTATGGAATGAAAAAATAGCCAAACTGCATGTGTTGTTTATTTTTGTTTCAGAGCTATATACACTTTCCATAGGCCCATTTGTCTTTTCAGAATATCTCTTGCATTATGTATTTGCTGTGGTCACATATGGCTGCCTCTCCCGGAGTTTCATCTCCTGTTGTTTCAAGTTTGTTGTGTCGCAACTTTGTTGTAATCATCCGACAGATAAGCTTGTCAGTATGATAATATGGATCCGTAAATCCCAAAGAAGTTCACAGGTCAGCCTATAGAATGTAAAGCACACAGCGCTGTGCCTGTCTCCTCGCTGTGAGCAACAGCATTGGCAGTCGGGACTATAAATTCGAGTGAGGACACACACACACAGACAAAATATTCTATGGTATGTAATGAGAAAGTGACTACAGACACACTATCTCCAGTCTATGTGCCAGGGCAAGGTCTCTTCCTGCTCTTATTCTAATTAATTACATTGCAGAATTGATTGTTTGGAGTGTGAGCCTGCAGAAATGTGTTTGGAATGACTTATTATCTGGCTGGACAAAAGAGATGAAATATTAGGCGTTAAGTGGCGCTGGTAATAGAATTCCTCATGAAAGGTCTATTGATCAGGGTGGCCGGGCCTCCGGAGAATTCACATATCATGCAGTCTTAATTACACGGCAGCAAAAAGAGCGAAGGTCAACCTGTATGCGTCTAAGCTCTGACACACACACACACACATCCACACACACACATTCATGATACCAAATATTTAACAGAGATTTGTTAAGAGTGGCTGTGGAAATCGCAGTACATACTTTAAATTCCACACACACAGCAACAGTGATTTTGATTTTTGATCAATCTGTTCATAAGTTCAACAGAAATGTCAATCACACCTTGTGTGTGAAGTGTCTGAAAGATGAAATGTGAAAACTAGCTGTCACAAGTTTTCAGGCCCTATGGTGACTTTCTCACAGCTTTCAGTGTATCATCATGAGGATGAAAACCAACATGAAAACAGCAAATAGTCACATTTGAGGAGCTGAAACCAGTGATGTATGCTTTGAATACTTAAGACAAAGTTAGTTGTTTATTGTTTAATTTTTACGGATCAACTAATTTTGTACTAAATTATGTTTTTTTGTTTTTTATGTGATGGTTTCAGTTTGATCTGATTTGATACCAATCAAAAAGCTTTCTAGACAACTTTGGTAAATGTTTGTTTGTTTTTTTTTGTTAAGTCTATAATAAAGTGTGAAATCAGTAAGTGCCACAGTTGTTGGCTTTAGCTGTTTCTTGGCTGCAGCGAGGAGGCGATTCTGCTTCATTTGACCTTTTGCTCTGTTGCCGTCTCGATTCCTTCTCATTCACTCTCCTCTCCCTCCGTGTGTCCTTCCGTCCAGTGCGGCGCCCCCTGCCCTGTGTTGTGACAGGCTTGTCAGGCTTGTGTTTGG
>OMNW01010573.1:57517-75414 GCA_900303245.1 Selene dorsalis
CCCCCACCCCACCTAACTCCTGCAAATTTATTAATATGATTTACATAAAGTTAAAGTTCTCACAGCAGCCAAGGAGGTCGCTCTAAAATAAGCTGTGGTGGTGACAGAGCCAATGTGTTATGTGTGTCGTAGGCCTGAGGGGCTCTGGGGGCTGCTGAGGGAACATTGTGGAGGGTCCCTGGGGGCCCGCTGGCCTGGAAATGACATGGAGTGAGGGAAGAGCCCCCATACCCTAGAATCAGTCATCTCATCTGCAGGGGGGAGAGGAGGAAGGACAAAGACGCATCACCCCACTGCCGGGCACACACACATGCACACTCTTACACATTCACCATGGGAAATGCATGCATGCCATTTCTCTTCCACACACAGGCAAATATAATATTTTATGTGTGATTTTTAAATATGGCTTTAGAGAGGGATTATGCTGGGGATGATGCGGGCCGATTATGGTTTCAGGACATTAGGGACACTTGATCTCTTCAGTGGTGCCTGGTACAGGAATGTATTTATTCATACAGCACACAAGCACAGATTTAAAAACACATGTCAAAATTTCAGCTTTTAAAGGGTTTGTTCACCTAAATCAAAAAATAAATAAATAAATAAACATGTACTGGCAGGCATTTTTTTTCCCACTTATCCCTCACAGTTTTTGATCATACATCCAGCTTTGGGTTTTAGCGTTAACACTGAAGTGAAACAAAAAAGCTAATCAAAATTCACACTTTTTTTTCCTTGCTCCAGCTGCTAAATGTTTGAGTTTAAGGGCTCATAATCATGTTTCAGCTACGACCGTGTTCAGGTCTCTGACACGGGATTGCAACAAAATCAATGGTTAACATGGCCCAATAATTACCACATCTGCCCATGATGGGCTGGAAATAGCTGTGTGTGGTGTAGCTTACCTACCACAAGGTCAATATCTGCCCTCACCTGATGACAGCCGCCTGATCTCAAACTACACTGACAGCTTTTTGATGGGATGATTTTTGAGAAACCACCATCGAAGCCCTGGAGGTTTGGGCCAATAGCACACGGGAAATACAATCCAGTGTCAAATGGGACAGAGAAGGTTTAAAAAAGAAAAAGAAAAAAAAAAACCTAAATCCCCCTTGAGGGACACACAACACTCCAGGCCATGTGAAGGGAGCTGAAACATGTGAAAATCAGCAGCTGTGAAAAGCATTTTGTAACAACCTACCATAAAGAGAGAGGCCTTTTTTTCTTGGGAGAAATAAGTATGACTGCTAGAAATAACTCCGTGGCCTGTGTTACTCTTCGCCATTACCAGGCACAGCTGTGAAATTACCCCTGTGTGTTTTCTCCGAGGTGCATGACGACGAAAGGCAAAATGTCAACACCTCGTTTTCCCCGCAAATATTTAAGAAAACTGTGACTAAGGGAGAAGTCCTCCGAGAGAGAGAAAGAAACACAGAGAGGGGGGGGAATTAGCTGAAACATTCATGTAACATTTTCCCTGATGCTTCATCTTAATTACCGCCGTGCAAGCCATGCAAATCCGATTGGCCGTTTATGCCAGGAAATTCATAACCACAGTGAGATATTAATTACTCCGGTAGGATTCGAGCTATATTTGATATGCACAAGGCATCGCGGCCATTACCAGCCTTGTGTTTCAGCCTCAGCCCTGTGTGTCAGCGGTAATCAAATCTAAACGTTGACAACAACACATTCACCAATCAATAGGAGATGGGAAGGATCCTTTGATGGTGGAATTTTAATCTCTTTT
The DNA here is from genome assembly GCA_900303245.1 of Selene dorsalis. Lineage (NCBI taxonomy): Eukaryota > Metazoa > Chordata > Actinopteri > Carangiformes > Carangidae > Selene > Selene dorsalis. Next base: position 59,271 of record OMNW01010573.1, read on the forward strand.
CTCTTGTGTGTGTCTTAATCTGTGTCAATATCCTGTTAGCATCTCTCACACACAACTCTATTAATTTCTCTCCAAGATGCTCATTGGGTTTTCTCATTTAAAACACGTCTTTTATGTTGCATTGTTCGCAAAAGCCATTAGATTAAGTGGAGTCAAATGCAATTACAGCACACGATTGCTCAGTGAGATCAACTATGTGCTGATTTTAAGGGAGGGAGAGAATGTCTGCCATATTGCATAATGTTCCCAGTACTCCTGAAGCAACTCCAAAGGGTCAGATGAATGGAAGAAGTGAAGAGAAAACAGAATAAGACAGTAAAGAGAAGAAAAAAAGGATGGATGGATGGATGGATGACAGACAGAGGAAACAAACCAGCCTTTAACTTCATCAATGGAGCAACACTGACCTCTGCTGGCAAACACGCCTTTCTTGTCAGAGTTTAAACTCCCCACCAGTAGCTTTAAAATTGCTTGTTTAAATCATTTGCCGTACGTGTGAGAGAGAACATAGATCAAGCTGAAGAGTAGAAATAAAAAAAAAAAAACACACAAAGCACTGTGCCAATTACTGGCTCAGGTTCTACATTGCTCTTATAAAAATGTAATCAATCACCTACTGCAATGTGGGCCACCCACAATGTAGTCCACAGTTTAACACCCCACAGCTACAGCCACAGGGAAAGGTCACCTGGGGGAAAAGGTAAAAGTGCACCGTTGTTAATAACGTAGCTACACATCACACCTTTTAGTGAACTTGGAAATGAAAGCCACATAGAGAAGAACACAGAAGATGACAGACAAGGATTTCACTGTCGTCCAGACCCCCCTCCTCCCCCCCCAAAAAAAAAAAAAAAAAAAAAAATCATTCATCTTTTCCTTCAGGACCCTCTGGCATGGCTCCATTCTCCTCTAACAGCTTCAGTTGATTTTCAGCCAGGCACTGAGCATGCCACCTCAAACTGATAGCAGTTGGAGAGGAGAGGCAATTGAGAGGAGGGTTTCCCCCGGGGGTCCTTGCAGGCCCAAACGTCCTCATTAATATCTCCAGCTATGCGGGGTGCCGCGGACAACAAAGTGAGAGGTGCCCAAACTTTAACATTAACATGCACGCTAAGTTAGTGACATATAGGGTACACAAACCTAGTATGAGTACATACATGTAAATACATGTACCCTCACTTTAATTACTGTCCATGTTTGTTCAACAGCATGCACATGAAGAAAAAAAACACTCAGCTCATGTGTAAACAGCATTTAAAATCATACACCTCTCTCTCTCTCTCTCTTTCTCTGGGTGTGTATGTGTCTGTGTGTTTGAGTGTGTGTTCCTGTCTCACAGCATGATGTACTGGCATGCATGATGTAGCTGCGTAGCCATTCACAGGGCTGGCATGTGTTAATGGCCCTGGCACCCCACGCCCACGGTAAAGTGATACATCCAACTGGCTCAGAGGTGCACACACAGTCAGGACTGAACAGATGCCACTCATTTGTGCTGGCCAAAGTGACCCAGCAATCAGCTGGCTAAGCACCTAAAAAAATCTCAGCAAGCTAGAAACGAGAGGAATGAACGCTCCGCTGGGTGACAGCGCAGCGTGGAGCCTCACCACAGTGGCCGCCTTTCTCTCTCTGTCTCTCTCCTACTTTCTCTTTGTCCTTTTCTCGTTCTTGCCAGTTTTGGGGCTGAACCTTACTTAGCTGACATTTTGCTGACCCTCACTCAGTCTCTTCAACTTTTTCACTTTTTCCCTCCATCTCTGTTCCACTCCCCTCCTCTCCTCTCCCTTCTCACTTTCCTTTCATTTCATTTCTATATCACACAAAACTCATTCAATACTTTTATTTTTCTGTCCTGCCATCTCTTTGCTGGGCAGTGCTGGTGTGGTGGTATGTGTACATGCCTGCCTGTGTGTATATGTGTGTGTGTCTGTGTGCATGTGTGTGTATGGCTCCTAGCTGATGCACTCTATGAAATATTGAGGTAATAAAAAGCTCCTCCGCAGGGATGCCTGTGGCCCACTAATTAAACGCCTCCTATGCGACCTTATTGCAGGCGCCGGTTGCCATAGAAGCCAACTACATCTTCTGGGTCCTGCGTGAAACTGCGTCTCCCATCTCTGAATCACAGGAAAGAGAGGAAGAGAAGTTGCAAGGTCATTACCTCAGAAAACCAAATTACATCGTACACACAGTAATCTGCTTGCATAGAATGGAGATATTGAAAAAATAAATAAAACACAAAAAGAAAACTGATGTAAAGATGAAAAGAGAAAGATCAAGATCAAAAATCATGGTAAGACATCTGGAAATAAACAACCCAACAAAAGCTTAAAGACTAATGAACATCATTTTCACACGTGTGGGAAATGTGACCCTGAGTTCTTTAATGAGTGAATAAAGCAGGGACTGGTTGGTGGTGTCTCCAATGGCCTGAAGAGACTATTTCTACAGCAATTAGCATGTTCTCCTTCTATTTGCGTTCCTTTGCTCCCACAGTCAACAGACATGCACCTTTGGCTATAAGTCTGTCTGTAAGGTGTGTCTGTATTTGTCTGTGTGTGTGTGAATGTGTGTGTGTGTGTTTGAAAGGTGTACAGGGTGTTTTCCCATCTACATCTGAGAAAATTATATGTATTTTAAGGAAATAAGAGGATACACAGAACAGAGGGTTTAAATTCAAAAAGTAAAATTGCATATACTAAGTTTATTTAATCTGCAGCAAGGACTGAGTTATCACCAAATGTTTCTGTAATTGCAAGCATGGGTGTGAACATGCTCTTCTACCAGCATAAATGTAAAGCCAACAATGTGTGTGTGTGTGTCTTATGTTAGGGTCAGGCCTGTTGAATGAAGGTGTCCTCTGATTCGGTCCATTGTGGGGCCCCGAGGTCAGCGCGGCAGACGACTCAGCACCTGTCACTGGCGGAGTCCCTCTCATCAGTCACAACCTCCATATGCTGCCCATTAAAATCAGACATGTGGGCACCAGGCTGGCAAAGTCCACACACCTAGTGACCCTCTCCGCATCTGTTGACAAAGCCTTAAACACATGCAGCACAGAGAGCGGGGGAGGAGGACAGGCGACAGGGGAAGGAGAGCAAAAAGAAACAGCAGCTACATTTCTAAGCTGAGAATTCACTTTTCTGGTTATTAAACTAAAATGAAGCTTGTTCTGCTGTCATCACTCAGACGCAACATGCTGCAATGTAAAACTTTAAGACATAATCACCTGGAAAAGGTTGGCAGAAAACCTTTTTGTTTAAAGATTTTTCCCTCTTCACCTTTAAAGCATAAAGATGCTGTTAGTCTATATTTTTCGTAAGAGTCAGAAAAATCAAATGTAACAACCAGAACACAACTTTCTGACTTTCCCCAGTCTGTAGCACTCAATCTATTGAAACCTGCTGAGGACATCATTCTTTAAAAACAGGTTTCTTTTCTTCTTTTATATATATAAAAAAGGTTTTTAATTTCCCCAAAACAGCTGGGCATTGTAGTTTTCAGTAAACATTTATGGAGCAAATACCTTGGCACTACAGTGGATAACTGTGCTAGTGAGTATTTCTTCTGTATTGGATCAACTCATATAAACTTCATTCCCTGTGTTTGTCATTATGATATCACACAGTGCAACAGTCTGTCTCGGTGGTGTGTTTTTATTTTGTTAGCAGAGGTCTTGGGAAGTAAGAAACAACTAAGAAAAGTGTAAAATATCACCCCAGAAATATTTCCACCGACACAATGGAGGTAATTGGTGTATTGATCGTGATGCTCATGGCACTAAAACATTTCATCTAAAAAAAATGCAACAGGTGTTTGTGTTCCTTACACCTCACAGTGAACAGGGGGACTAGTGCTTCTACAGTTACAGTACAGAACACAGTTTTTGAACACTTAAAAATGACCTGTGATCAGTGTTATCATAGTTTCAAACAAACACACACTGTTTTTTCTAGGATAATCCAGAGTCATGGTAACACTGTCTCTGGGAAGACATGTTCCTGGGCAAATAAAGTTAAAACCACATCTGCAGGGCTCAGTACACCACAAAGTAAAGAGGGAAAAACCTTTACACTGTAATTTTAAGTGATCCAACCCTCCAAAGCAACAACAAGAATATGTATCTGTAGTGAATAAAAGATTCATGTAAGTAGTTTAACCTGAATTAGACCTTTACTGTAAAATGGCCACTAGCCAGAGCAAGGCAATGCATATAAGTGTAGCCTGAGAGAGAAAGAGCAAGATGAAATGAGGGAGTTTAAAGTGGAAGAGAAATTCACTCTTCATACCAATGACACTGCTGGAAATGGGTCCACAAGGTAAGTGTGCATGCATGTGTGCTGGGGGTGCAAATCAGTGTGTGAATGTGTGTAATTTCGGGCATATTTCTAGATAAGGGTAATGTGCCGGTGTGTTTGTGCATGTGTGTGAAACCAAGGGAGAGCATGCGAGCGCTTGAGTGACTGTGTAAAAGAGATGCAGAGGGCATTCTCTTCAAACGGACGGTATTCAAAGAGCAGGGAGTTTCAAAAGGAGACAGCACTGAGGGCAGTCGGGTTTGAACTGTGTTTGTGCAAAAGAGGCAGCCTTTTAAGAAAAAGAAAGAAAGAAAGAAAGAAAGAAAGAAAGAAAGAAAGAAAGAAAGAAAGAAAGAAAGAAAGAAAGAAAGAAAGAAAGAAAGAAAGAAAGACGGGGAGAGAGAAAGAGCAGGACACATTGAGCAAGAACATTGGCCCTGGGCGCTGCTACGTGCTGTGCCTCCTTTCTCCCCTTTCTGCGGGAGAGTCAGAGAGAGAGAAAGAAAATGAGAGGAGACGAAAAAGAACAAAAACCCACTTTCCACCTGCACCTATGGGAGCGCAGAAGCCAGCGGTGTTCCATATACCTGCACCAGGCTGACCCCAGTGCTGCAGGAGTGATGGCTAGTGAATTACCATGTCAGTGGCCCGGTGCCCCATCATGCCAGCTCCCTCACACACACATAATAAACACACTCCATCACTCGTTTGGCTCAACCACACCGCCCAAAGAGAGCATATTAATTATAGATGTACGTTAAATTACTTTCATTACCTCCCCTGCTCAGTGGACAGAACAGAGACAGGGATGATGGATGGAAAGGAGTTCACTATAACTCCCTAAGTAGTAAACGCCCCCGCTCTTACTTTCTCTAACCCTTTGCCCGATCTCTGTGTCTTCATTTTGCACCAATTCCTCCACATTTTGTGCTTCTCTGTCTCCCTTTGGTTTCTTCTGCCCCCATGCAAACGTTCCTCCTGTCCTCGCATGATCCCAGCATGAAAACTAAAACAAACAAGTGACTGTTTTTTTTCCTGCTGTGACAAACACCGAACAGTAGGAGAGAAGTGGGTAGTAGGTGGTGGTGGTGTTGAAGGGGTGTTAAATACACTCCTGATATAGTACAAGAAATACCTCATCTGCTGGTGTGACATACCCACTGTAGGGTAGATCAAGATGCTTCTACAAAGTCTGTAGACCGCAAAGGCCACAAGATTTTCAAAGTTATTCAGGACCTGGTGATGAATTGTATTCCCTCCGTGAGCAGTGTGAGGGCTGACAGGGGAGACAAGGGAGATTCGGCTAAAGCATAAAGAGGAGCAACAGTCAGCTTCACTTACCACGGACTGTATTTTCAGTCATCACCTTTGTATATTCATTCATGTAGATTTAATGCTTTATATTCAAAATGAAATTGGAAAATCAAGGACACGGTGAATCCTCGCACAGTTCACCTCTAACAGTTTAGAGAAGAGAAAACTGAATAATCCACTATTTCATCAGACCCCGTCGGGTTTCATCTTGTAAAGATCCCTGGAGACCACATTGGTTAATTAGTTGTGTTTTGAGGTCTGTCCTTAATTGAAAATTAATTATTTAATGGTAAACAAATATCACCAGGGCAAGCGTAGAGAGTATAGGGTAAGTGTCCTGTATTGATTCAGTAAGGAACAGTGCATTTTATTTTTCAATTCAGGACAATCTTGGACGATCTACAGAATGATTATGATCACTTTATTCCCGCTGTGAGGCCCACGCATGTGGCCGAGCCCAAGGCCCCGCGGCCTCAGTGCTGATGAGAGATGAGATGAAATCAGTCATGGTTATATGGAGAATAATTTAGTCATAGAAAGAATAGGCTACTGGGGGTTTTTGTGACCCTACTGGGCTGTGGGCCCCTAGAATTGTCATCACCTGTCCACCCTATGCAACAGCCCTGAATATTACTGTGTAGGAGGAAACATGAAATGACATTTCCAGTGGAGTTAAATAAAACCTTCGATGTAAGCCCTCTTTGATGAGCACATGTTAATACTGAATCTCCAAAGGGAATCATATAATACCTGACATCTAAAAGTTTTAATGAAGGTATGGTTCATGTGGAAATAGCACACCTCTATAGTGTTGTCTCGCATTATCCCTGAGTGTACTCCCTGAGCAAATAACAAAGCAACACATCTCTTGTTCAAACCTAAAGGCCACTGTGTGAAGCTCTGTATGTGTGTGATGCTCTCTCTCTCTCTCTCTTTGTGTGTGTGTGTGTGTGTACACTTGCACACTCCTTGCTTCACTGTTCTGTAAGTTTCATCTCACTCTGGCGACAGAAGCATTACATTGGTAGCCTGTGCTAGCTCAACACCCTGGTCCTATCTAATCTCTGCTGCTCTGAAACATCCTATTCAATTTCATCTGCTGATAGATGCCAGTGCTCTTTGAGCCCTCTGGGAGCACATTCTTTCCCTCCCGCTTGTCTCAGAGTCTTTGCTTGTGTAAGACCACTCCAGATTCATCAGGTCAGCCCCCTATTGTAAACAGCCGAGCTCTGATTCGCGTGGATGCAAAGGTCAGGAGAGGGGCTGATAATCAACATCCAGACACCAGTCTCTTGTCTGTGTGGGTAGATGTTGATGAACACAAAATCGCACTATGTTTGACGAAGGAAACACACAGCCTGATACTCAATTACAATCATGCATTCCCAAGTCCGCCACTTGTTTAACAAGACCTGACAGTTAACTGACAGCTGTCCATTAGTTAGCCTGTGGTGATACATTCTCATTGTAATCCTCATTAAGAGATGAGTAAAACACATGCGCTCCATCACAGCTACTTACTTTTTTAATTTACAGACATGGACAGCAGTCTGTGTGCTACAAGCTGCTTTGCAATTAAATTGAATTTTGCAGCAGGATCAGTATCAGCAGCCCACCTTTGAACTGAGCAACCATCTTTAGCAAGGCACTGAAACCCAAACAACTTTGAAGGCCAAAAAGGAAGAGAGTTTCTCTGCCGAAAAAGCTCATCTTAACCTTAGCGAAACACATCACATAATATCAGTGTAAACACAAAAATACCAGATTTCAAAGTACATTCTTAATTTTTCCGTGCTTCAGTGTTTTTCGGCTAGCTTTGCCTTGTCACCCAACCACCTCTAAGACCCTCTGGAGACCCAGGAGTCTTTTTTACCATTGAGAATGGAGGACACCAGTCATGAGGCTCTGCAGAAACACACATTACAGGGAGGGCGGCCAGTAGTGGAGGGTCAGCGGGCCGGAGGGGAACAGGAGGTGAGAAGAAATATAATAATGATAAACAGATTCCCTGCTGCAGCGCCCATCGCCCCGTCTCTGGGGTAACTTTCCACCTTGTCACTTCCAAAGACCTTGCATAATACTCCGCTAAGGGACAGGAGATAGCAAAAAAAAAAGTGTGTATATGTGTGTTCGCACGTGCATTTCTAATTTATTGGCCCAGTGATTTGCTGATGTGTGTGAGGCTGCATGCAGCTCAGGGCACTCGCCTGGAACGTTCGGGCCGTGCTTCATTAGGTGCTCACGCCCTTAAGCTGCTGACATTTCCAAACTTGTTCCCCAGTCTTCTAATTGTCGTGAAAAATTGGACACAGCCACCAACATTGAGAAGTCACGTGGTTACATTTTGATTTGATGGAATTTCACTGCTTGAATGTGGAATACAGAAACATGGCTCGATAAACGATGAAGAAAATGAGAGTGGACTGTCCATTCTCCCCATTAGTAGAACAAAAATCATCACCTACAGAAAATAGATTTCACTTCATATGTGCAAGACAAAGTATCAAAGTAAAACAGAATACAGTGAAATGGCAGTGGAGTTTATTATAAGGTAACAGTACAGTGTTATGAACAGTATCAATGGTATAGTAAATGTGCACAAAACATGTCAAAAGTTGAAATGAAGCTACAACAATTTGACATCTAACCGTTTAGTAAACCGATTCTCACCTGGTTAAGTGTGTAACCACCAACAAGGCTAAGTCTTGTGCTGCTTGTCATCCCCCCTCTCCTCTCTATTTCCTGACATGCATTAATTTCTTTGTCTAATAAAAAAAAAAAAACCCTCAGAAACACAGAATCCAAAAAGCTGCCACCTTCAATATAACAGTCAGATTTTGAATTATCGTTCTCTATTATTTTTGTCACTTACTCACATGCGTAAACAAACACAGCATCGAATCACTGCACACTAATCCATTTTCACACGAATAAAAAATGTCACTGCTAAATGTCAGCACAAAGTTATCGTATTACTGTGGAACAGGCACACGTTCATAGAGTTTTGGAAAAATAAAAAGATTCAAATTAAATATATATTGACAAAAATGTAAAAAGAAATTAGCTATAGAATAAAAGTCAACAGAGAGTTTTGTTACTGTATGTTCATTATAGACTTCATGTATACTGAATGTACAGTAACTGATGAGGAGATGGAGACGCAAGTTACTGGAAATATTTCAATGTCTTAACTGGCAGCTACAATATTTTATGTATGAAACGCTTTGCCAGTTTTATAAAGTAAACAGTGCAAAATATCTAATGGCAGCCCCCTGAGGATAACCACATTATCACAGGAACATATATTTTCACAGACAGATTAAATGAGTTTGAACTGAACAGTAGGAAATGAGAGAAAAGAAAAGCAGATGTGTGCGTTCATGACCATGTGAGACAGAAGTCAACCTTTCCTGCATTTCGTTCACTCTCAGACATGAAGACTCACTCATCTCACACAGACACTGTGGCACCTCATGGTATTAGCCGCACTTATTCAAGGAAATACAATGCAATAAAAAACACACACACATGAGTTAAGTATTACAAGGTAGAGGTAAGTGACTGAACCTTGTTCAGTGTGTCACCTGGACAGTGGATACACTTCCACCACAAATGCCCTTTAGAGAGCAAACACACAAACTGACTGAGTGGGTGGATAATTAACTTAATTTAAGCTGCAACAATCTGTAGACCACTGTTTTCAGTTAAATCAACAGTGTAGTCGGTAAGACAGACAACAGAGAAGAATGCTGATATGTTTTCCCTGAGACACCAACTTTTTTTTTTCCCTCCAACCAACCATCCAACTGAAAGATATTTAATTTACGATGATTTAAAACTGAACTTAAAAGAAGCTGGAAGTAAAAAAAAAAAAAGTTTGGTATTTTTGCCCAGCATGTTGTCCAATCAATCACTTTGGTCCAAACTTAATTATCAGGTCTTTTGCCACATTATCATTTTCCCCAGAAGATGAATCCTACTGACATTTGTGATCCACTGGCTCTTGCTCTGGTACCACCCAACTGACTGTTGAACTATCCAAGGCGTACCCTGCTTCTCCTGACTCTTTCTCTAGTGTCACCATCAGGTTCACTTTTCTGGTTCAGGGTAAAAATTTTAGAACAAATAGATGGATTGCCATGACATTTAATAACACATTCAGGCATAGTAGGTTCAGTGAACTTTTAGCATTTCTTTGAGAACCTGGTCAAAGTCGAATTTTATTTTATTGTTTCTGTATCATACCTTTACATTTTCCATCACCCTCAGCTCTAGTTTGGTTTTTGTACCAGTTAGCAAATACTAGCACAGTCACATGCTTAGCTTAGATGGTGAATAGCCATTGTGAGCATGTTAGCACACTGAACATTTAGCCCAAAGCTCCCCAGTGCTTAAGTACAGCCTCACAGAGTTGCTAACTCACCTGTAAACTCTTAGTTTTGTTTGCTTATTAAATCAGTTAAAAGGTTAATTGAATATAATGTTGTTTGACTGAAACAACCAAACAACGAATAGTGAGTGTGTGAGAGCTGGAATTAGTTATTGTACATATACATAAGCCCCAAGCATCCATACTAAACAGAAGAACTGTATTTAATTAGGTGTTTCTGTGTCCTCAAGTCACAGGCCTTTCTGGGCCTGGCTCTAATCTTTATCTTCAGACTTGGTTTGTTCCACCATTACCTCAGTAGTGTGTGTAATCTCTGCCTCTGAGCATCTTACCTGGTCCTGGTCTTCTATGGGGTTTTGGTTCTGTTGTGTTTCCTTTGCCATCTTCTCTTTTTCCAGCATGTGGTAGTTATAGATGTTCATGACGAAGAGAAATAGTCCACCAGCTGTGATCACTGAGCCACACATTAGGAAGAGGTACATGTAGTCACCAAAGATGTCCACCAGTAATCCTATGTGGAGAAAGGCAGGAAGGTGAGAGTCTGCTCTACACATCGTAGCCCACACAATGTCCAAACTAAACAAAAAAAACAAAAACACACAACTGTACACCATTAAAAGCAAAACCCAATATGTCGCTGGGTGGCATCTTCATTCAACAACTCTACAAGTTTGAAGATGATAAGCAAGGCCACACTCAGATTTGACTTGAGTGTGTGTGTGAGAGAGAGGGAGTGAACACAGGCCAGTTTGAGAAGAGTCATGTCGGAAATGGCAGAGGGCCATTACACCCTCCCTGGCTCTCACTGCATCTCTGGGAAGGCAATTTGGACGGCTGCTACCAAAACGAATCAGATGAGAGGCCCATTCTCAGAGCCATAAATATCAAGCCCAAGTCTCCAGAAAAGTGACAAATGTGGTTTAGATCAGATTTAAGCCTCAAGGTTTTCAGAGTCTTAACCGCATCCCGCCTGTAGCGTCCCCTCCTCCTCACACTTCGCCTCCAGACATGGATCGATGGCCAAGCACCATTATTTCTCTCAGTCTCAGCATGTATGACGGTCTGTCTGTCTGCCCTTCTCAGCCTATTACAACCCATCTTAATAACATTTCAGAGTCTTATTGAATCAGTGGAAGGACTTTTCAATATCTGTATCATTTCAGCAAGAATATGTATTATGTATGTATAGTAAATGGCCTGACCATCAAAAAACTCAAGAGTGTTTCTCACCCCCTCTTCCAGTTTTTCTTCCTTCAACCTTTCAGAAATCTTTGGTCCTGACTGTTGAGACTACTACTGCATGAGGCATCTTTTTTGCAGATTGTTATAGTGTCTTATCACAACCTATTAATTTTATAGGCCTGTTTCCTTGGTAGAGTTTCTTAAGAGGACCAATTATCATCTTGGCGACAAATAATGATGATAATGATGTTTGTGTGTGTATGTGTGTGTGTGCACTTGGAGGACTTACACTTGGAGGGGTCACTTTGCATTTGGATCAGTTTCAACAATCTCAATGAAGGCTGTATCATCTGATTGATAGCACTCATCTGGCGCATGTATGCCAATGACCATCACCCTCATTAAGACAGTCCTTGATTGGCTGAGCAGTAATTAAGTCCATCTGGCATAGTCACCTCTTTTTTTTAATGTATTCACAGCTTAATTATGGCCAAGGTACAGGACTTTAATGATGAGAGTTTGAACCGAGCGTCATTAAACACCCAAAGCAAAAGGCTAATTACACCCACTTACCTCACTTTCTCCTAATTGGATTGACCTGCAGGTTTTGGGGGAGAAGTAACAAGCAGACTAGTTATGGGGGAGACATAACGATTGTGCCCTCTGGAGGAGAATGTTAGATGTGCAGGGAGGCACTTATTTACCCTATTAAATGAGTGCCTCAGAACAGGGTCGCACCAGACAAACTGGGGGGCCAATACATTTTCACCTCATTAAAACTCAAGTTGGAGGCAAAGGAAAAGTTTGTCAGTGAAGTGATATGCACAGTTAATTAAGTCATGTGCATGTACACTATACCCTCAGTGTATTTGTCGAGGACACCAAACAAGCCACTGAGTGAACCCTAAAGTTGACATATTGATTTGTGCATAGACACAGTACATCATTTACTGCAGGAGGTAGCTGCTCTACAGTATGTGCTACTTATCAGATTTACACTGCATGTAACACTACAGCTCGTCAGACATCAGCTGTGACAAGTGAAGTGGAGGCTCAAGTAACAGCATTCCTCTCTCACATATTCAGGTGATGTTGTGTTGTGGTGGGGGGTGAATTTACCAGCCAGTATGAAGGACTAAAAATGACATAACATTAAATAAATATATAGATCAATAAATGCAGATATAAATATTTAAATGCATAAATACATTTTAAAAAATCAATACATTTTCATTGGGAAAAGGGCTGTCTCTGTATTTTTACACTCACTTATTTATTCATGTATGTATTTATTTATTTGTCTATTTATTCCTATATTTATTTATGTATTTCTACATTTCCAGATTTATTTTTTTGTGTATTTCTGTCTCTGTATGTTAACGAGGTGGGCGGTTGTAACATTGGTCTGAACCAGGATTGGTCAACAGTAGCTAGCTAGGGCAAAAGCTTTCATGTCCAGTTAAGGCAGTAGTAGTAGATAGGATCACACCACTCCAACTAATCCTGGTTTGTTAAAATGCATCACCTAAGGTCAAACAGCCTTGACTAATGTAGCAAGAAAACAAACAAAAACAAAAAAAAACAATATGAGGTTACATTGTAGGGATTAAGAGGCTGAAGTATAAAAACAGTACAAAGATTCAGTCACCGGATGCTGAAGGGGTAAATCCAGTGTGCAGGAGCAGAACACACCACTACTTCCAAACCTGCCGGGAGCCAGCAGTTTTCATGTACTGTAACTTCATGCATGACTGGCTGACATACCTCAACAGCCTCATAGACTCTTCAAACCTTAACTGTCACAGTGTAGTACATAGACAACCTCTCAGACGGTGCAAACAAAATACAAAACCAGGTGAGGACTGAGAGAGAACTGAAAAGCTGTGCACGGCTGCTTAGCTGAATAAACTTCCTAATGTACTGGCTTCGAGCTGAAGGCAGCCTTGGTATGACCCCAGTCTGCTATAGTTTACACTGTCAGCTCTCCAGCTTTTTTCACATTTTGTCATTTTGCCAAAATGATTTCTAGTTAATATTTAATGTATTTGCTTTTATTGTTCTCTGAATACTCTTGACACTGAATTGTTGTCTACTGAACTGACCTCTCTTCTGTAGTTTTAGCCTTTGCATCTGCTAATATCAGTTAATATCAGTATTATTATTCAGTGGGAATGCAATTAAACTCCAGCTTTGATACTGTAATTCTACTTTTTATGTGTCCAGGAAAGTTGAATGGTTGCAGATTACCTTACAACAAATTGCCAGCATCATCAGTCAGCAGTACTTCATTCGTATGTTGGAAGAACTTTTTTTCTGCCCAGCTCTGTGGCAACTGTTACAGGATCTGATGCCAACAATAAGGCCTCAATTCAAAGTGCTTATTTTCTATTGATGGCAAATTGTCACTCGAAAACAATTTTCTCCAGTAGCTCCCTTTTCAGAGACTGTTACTGCTATTATGTACAACGCCTCTGTTTTTACTGGATCAGAAGGGTTTTATAGTGGGTTTTTCAAAAGTGCACCTGTCACGAAAATGGCAAGGAAGCAAAGAGGGTAAACAATATCCTTCTGATTACACAGTTATTTAGACCATGAAGATAGTCGTCCAACACTTCAATCTAAAGCCCTATCAGAGCCAGAGGAGTGCTGGGGACATAACTCATCAGATCAAATGGCTTTTTCTCCTATTTGATGGGCTGGTAAGCAGAAAAAAAGTGCAGCGATTCAGCTTGTAGCTTAGTGATCCATTACAAAAACCCCCATTAACCACATACGTGAAAGGGCATCATTTAATGTCTGAGTTAATAATGATTCAACAAGAGCAGTCTGTGACAGCCAATGATCTAATTAAGGCGATGATGACCTCTGAATGACCCACAGGAGGATCTGTCTAGGATTATGTGTGTGTTTTAGTAACACAACACCCATGTGATCCTAACGACTCACAGGAGGGCAGGGTGCAACAACAGCTCTCTGATGAGTCACCCAGTCCCAGGTGACACTACAGGCCCACATGATGTGTATGTTAACGACCCTCAGGACCACCCCCAAGGTTTTATCCCCTGGAAGGGTTACTCCCACATAAGTTTCAGAGGGGGAATTTTTTTAAAGAACTGAAATAAGTTCCTGTTGCCTTCAATTTTAGGACTTAACAAAATGTCAGACTGATGCAACAGAATTACCCAACCATTGCTAAAGCTAAAAATTCAAATTCTACTCTATTTGTACCAGGAATGCACTTCCATTGTCATAGCAAAATAAAAGTTGTATTTTTATTTTGGCATGAAAATATTGTGATTCAGACTGGGTTCCCATTTGGATCATGCTGCCACACCAACTCATTTACTGCAAAGGATCCTGCGTCCAAGATCAATCAACATTTTGTTTCACAGACAGAAAAATAAAGCGCTCTTGCTGTATATTGTCCCTTTCACCTACCAGTTTTACATCACCCAACACACACTAACAGGTCAGAGGTGCAGCTCCAGGCTATCACTGTCTGAACCATGTTGCAATACCAGTAAACCTTGTACATGTTATCAGTTCTCAGTTATTTACAGGACCATACTTTGTCCTTTAACTAATAACTCCTCAACGACACATCCCGGTCCCGGACAAGGTCCCGGTTCCGATCCCGATCCCGATGCCGGTCCCGGTTCGGGTTCCGGTCCCGGTCCCGATCCGGATCCCGGTCCCGATCCCGATGCCGGTCCCGGTTCGGGTTCCGATTCCGGTTTGGGTTCCGGTCCTACTCCCGGTTCCGAGACCAGGACCATAAGATCCGGAACCGGTACCAGAACCAGAATCAGGACCAACAGAACTGAAACCGAGACCAGAACCATACCGGTGTGTGTTACCGGAACCGGGAGTAGGACAGGAACCGGGATCGGGACCGGGACCGGGACCGGGACCGGGACCGGAACCGGGATCGGGACAAGGACCGGAACCGGGACCCGGACCGGAACCGGGATCGGAACCGGAACCGGGATCGGGACCAGGACCGGAACCGGTACCGGAACCGGGATCGGAACCGGGATCGGGATCAGGACCGGGACCGGAACCGGAATCGGGACCGGGTCCGGGATCGGGACTGATATGTTCCGACGCTTCCGACGACACTTGCTGTATTTGACTTCACATGGTTATGAACTCTGGCTAATTTCCTTTAAAAAAAAATCAGTGTCGATGCTGACTGACAGTGAGGGGACAAACTGACTTGATGATCTGACAATGGGACTTTCACACACTCGACGTGAACGAGCCTAAGCCATATACACTCTATGGTCTGTCAGGCTGGGAACATAAGTGCTCAATTCCCTCCTGCCTCTCAGACCCTGAACCCTGACTGAGTTCAACAATGCCAGCTCTAAGTGCCTGAGTGTGAGAGACTGAGAGGGTCCAGATGCTGTGATAGGAATGGGACAGGATCAGGACCAGGACATAAACTGATTTGATGATATGACAATGGGACACTCACATACTCGACGTGAAGAAGCCAGCCATTAATGTGACGGACTAGGCCGGGGACACAAGGGCTCAATTCCCTTCTCTCTCTGAACCCTGACTGACTTCAACACCACCAGCTGTAAGTGACTGAGTGTGAGAGCCTTAAAGGGTCCAGATGCTGTGATAGGAATGGGACGGGACCAGGACCAGGACATAAACTGGCTTAATGATTTGAAAATGGGACTCTCACACACTTGACGTGAAGAAGCCAGCCATTAATGTGACGGACATGGCCGGGGACACAAGGGCTCAATTCCCTTCTCTCTCTGAACCCTGACTGACTTCGACATCACCAGCTGTAAGTGACTGAGTGAGAGAGCCTTAAAGGGTCCAGATGCTGTGATGGGAATGGGACATGACCAGGACCAGGACATAAACTGGCTTAATGATTTGAAAATGGGACTCTCACACACTTGACATGAACAAGCCTAAGTCATACACAGTCTATGGTCTG